>CAUYRH010029557.1:0-40107 GCA_963574655.1 Perodicticus potto
AAAATGCCAGGAAGGCTATGTTAATCAGTTTGATGAAAATAGTTAAGATTGTATATGAAACCAGCACATTGTACCCCTTGATTGCACTATTGTACACAGCTATGATTTAATAATAAAGACAATAAAATAAAAAAAAAGAATAAGTAGGATAGTAAAGGTCAAATTTTGTAGATGATGGCATTTTGTTTATGATGCTTAGATGTTCTATTCCAGTGACTAAATACCTTCAAGTCTCCCCAAGTTCTTATCTGGTCAATTGCATTGCTTTACAAAGGAATCTAATTAGAAAGATGTGTGGGGTTTACCCAGGGTGACTAGACAGCAGAGAATTGCATAGCATTTGGGGAAAGGTTTGTCAAAATAGTTGACCAAAAGATATTACCTAGCTAATATAGAAAAGTGAAACCAGAAATAGATTAATAGTCTAGGAGGGAGAAAATCAACTGGAATTAGATAGAGAAACAATAGAAAGTTATGATTAGATGGGGAATTCAAAGAAAGGCATTTGGATCAGTTCTGAGGAATTTGTTTCATAAGGGTGGGAATCCAGATGAGTTGTCTATAAATCACTGAAGACAGCTGTGAACATCATTTCTAACCCTGGGATTTTGAAATGATCTAAACTCGACTTCATTTCCTATTCTGCCACTTAGTAACTGAGTTACCTTGGACAAGTTAGCATAGGAAAGCTTTCTACATAATCAGATTTAATTTAATTTTCTCTTCATTGACTTAATTCCAACCGAATTTTCACTTTGCAAAGAGAAATATTCTGGCTGAAAATCATAGCTAGCTTCAGGTAATGAAGTGTGTGGGTGAATATTTAGAAAAGACTTTGTATGAGCAATTTTTAAAAAAGTTGTGACAATGACAACAGAGCAAAGAAGTTTAAGCCCTTACCTAGTTACATTTTTCAGGTACTTTTTATAAATCTCTTTTGTCAGATAATGTTAAGATCGTCCTTGATAAGGAATCTGTATTTCAATCTGGCTTGAAGTTTCAATGCCAGGAGCCAAGTGAATGGAAATGGTCTTCAGTGTATGTTACACTTCATACTAGGTACTAGTTCCCTGGTATATAGTTCCCTATGAAATATTTGATTTGGTCCCTAAATGGAATGATTGTTTAGAAAAGGCAAGAAGATGGATTTCTCTTTTTAATGTAGTCTTGAAAGGTGAACGGAAAGATTTAAGCATAAATAGCATGAACCTATGGTGCTTGTCACTAAGCATAAAAAGAATTAACTGGATGGGCCCTTTATAGGACGATGCTTAGAGAGCACTGTGGAATTACAAAAACACCACAGGCTTCAGAGTTAGAGAAGTCTGATCCTTCTTCCTGTTTGATCTTCATTGTGCCACTTAACCAATGCCAACCTGCCCCAAATTTGGAGGCATCATATGACCTGACTTCAAATTATACAAGGCCATAGTAACCCAAACAGCACGGTACTCGTATAAAACTAGACATACAGACCAATGGAACAGAATAGACAACCCAGAAATAAAACCATATAACCATAGCTACCTTTCTACAATGCAAGCAAAAGCATACATTGGGGCAAGGATGCCCTATTCAGTTAGTGATGGAAAATTGGATTGCCACATGCAGAAAAATGACACTGGATCCCTTTCTCTCACCATATGCAAAAAATAACTCAAGATACATTGAAGACTTAAATTTAAGTAACCATAAAAAGTAACCATAAAAATTCTAGAAGAAAACAGAAAAAAACTTTTCTAGACATTAGCCTAGGCAAAGAATTTATGAGTAAGAACCCATCAGCAAATATAGCAACAACAAAAATAAATAAATGACAATTAAACTAAAAGGAAAGGAAATAATTTACACATTAAATAGGCAACCTACAGAATGGGAGAAAATATTCACAAACTATGCATGTGATAAAGGGCTAATATCCAGAATTTATAAAGAACTCGAACAAATCAGTAATGAAAACCCAAATAACCCCATGAAAAAGTGGGCAAAAGACAAACAATTTTTCCTCAAAAGAAGATAGACAAATGGCCAACAAACATGAAAAATTGCTCAACATCACTAATTATCAGGAAAATTCTAGGCCAATGTCTAGAAGAGGTTTTTCTATGTTTTCTTCTAGAGTCAATAGCCTGGAAATGCAGGACATTCACATGCATGGAGCTGCTTTTATGTAGAGGGGATAAGAGCCTGCACCAACAGTTCAGAGACATTGTATACACATCCACTGTAGTCCATGCAGGGTTGAGTATCTGTCCTCATGTCAATGGCCAACTCAACAATTCGTATTTAGATTTTTTACTCTTTTTCACTCCTATTATCCTTGATTGATGTGATTACTCCCCAAATAAATTATTTTCATGTTAACCTCAATTGAAGCTTTATTTCCAAAGAAATGTGAAAGAGTGTAGGTACCAGGTCTATATAAAACAGACCCCTGTGATGAGATTTCAGGGCCAGATTGCTCGTAGAACAGAACAGAATAAAATTCTAATTACTAATGGGAAGTGGGTGGTGATAATCTTTGGCATGCAGTATCGTCGTTATTAAGACTGTCATATTTGGTGGGGTGCAGGTGGAAGGAAAGTTTGCTTACATGGTAGCGGAAGCATCTGATTGGCATGGATCTCTCTTATTCCTAAGGATTCCTTTTCATATCACACTGTATGGAATGCTTCTATGTATCTGGATCCTGTGAGCATGAAGTAACCAGAAATATAAACATCCAGTAAGAGACATGTGAAGCAGAATCAGAGGACAGGAAATGAACTCCACATTCAAGAGTATTGTTCCATGAATGAGATATTTTGGTTCTAATACATTATATTGATAATTAGTTTTAAAAGGACTGCTGCCACATCACAGATCCAGCCAGGAATATTGCTGTATGGGAATGGTAGGGACAATTCACCCAGTGGGCATGACTGTGAATGATTTGTCTGTGCTCAAATTGTTATATATAATAATATGGATTAGGCCTTTCCTGCCTTCAGTACTACAACCATCATAATTTGAAGACTTATAAAATGCTGGAAGTATCATCATAATCTTGGGCTCTACTTGACTTTTTATATACAAATCACCAAAGAGCAACTGGTCTAATAGAATACTGAAAAGGACTATTAAAAACTCAAGTAAGGGGCCAGTTCAGGTATATTGCTTTTAAAGTTGCAGCACTATTTTCAGAATAGCATATATGCACTGAACCAATGTCCAAAAAATGGTGCTGGGTTCCTAATAGGTAGAATAGATGGATTCAGAGGGTTATGTAAATGTAATTGTGTCCTCTTATTTCACTCTCTGAGACCTACTTATGAAATTGCTGCTTAATCTCTCCTGAACTTGAGGTCCTATTGTCCTGAAGGATTTGCCTCTAAAGAGAAAAGGAAGTTTTCCATTCTGTTTGAAGCTAAGGTTCCCATTTATTTGCTCTGGATTATTCATGTGAGTGTACCAGCAAGCAAGAAAATTATTATAGTACTGGTGTGAGTAGTTGATGATGATTAACATTAGGAGGTAGGGCTGCTGCTATACAAAGAAGGTAAGTTGTAGCATGTTTAATAGCAATGGGATTTATCTGAAAATGTTTTGGTAAGTCCTGTACCCAGTGAAAATGATCACTGGGCAAGTGTAATAACCATACTCAGACAGGGGGAATGGGTACCAGGCCCTTAGGATTGAAGGTCTAGAAGGCCATCTCATTAGATAAGCAAGCTTGACCTAGTAACACAAACTAGAACAAAGAAAGATGGAGACTTTATCTCTTTCATGTTTACATGGATGGAGCTGGAACATATTCTTCTTAGCAAAGTATCTCAAGAATGGAAGAAAAAGTATCCAATGTACTCAGCCCTACTATGAAGCTAATTTATAGCTTTCATATGAAGGCTATAAACCAATTACAGCATAAGAATATGGGGAAAGGGGCAAGGGAGGGGTGGGGAATGGGGAGGATGGGTGGAGGGAGTGTAATTGGTGGGGCCATACCTACGGTGCATCTTAGAAGGGTACAGGGGAAACTTCCTAAATACAGAATACAAATTTCTTCATACAATAACTAAGAAAATGCAATGAAGGCTATGTTAAATAATTTGATGAAAATGTTTCAGATTGTATATGAAACCAGCACATTGTACCCCTTGATTGCACTAATGTACTCAGCTATGATTCAATAAAAAAAAAAAAAAAGAAGAACTCTTTTGAAATCTTTTGGATTTCACAAACTTCACTGCTTTCAGTTGCTAAGTTTCAGCTGCTTTTCCAAGTTAGAATCTGATTCTCACCCTTTAAATTTTTCCTGAGGGCTCTATAGTACATTTGGAAAATAATATTCATATGGGGAGAACTGCTACTTATAGGGTTAAAGAAATCTCATTTGGACTATTTTATTGCCTTCTCAGTAAAATATTAAAACTTTGATGGCATATTTACTTTAGGTATTCTAGATTTTCCCATGTTGCTAAATACAGAATATGCTGATTTATAGAGTGGTTAATTTACTATTGAGAAATATATTTTAAAAAGTAAACCTCATCCCATATCTTCCCTGAATTTTTAAGCTCTTATTTAAAATGGTATAAGTAATTTGGCTTTGCAATGACAGTTTAATGTTAGTTTTTCTGAACTTGTCATGCGCAGTGTGGCAATCTCCTTGATCACAGCTATGACTAATTTATTTTTAATTGCATACTGATATTGCCTAACTTCCTCTAAGTTTTGGCAGTTTTCTACTCTTCAATGCAACAATCTTTTCATGAGAAAAAAAAATATTTACTCCAAAGTGAAAACAGGTTTCTCCGTGGGTGTTCTAATGCATTTGTCACTTTCCAATTCTAGATTATTTTGCATGGCAAGAGCCTGTTTGACCTTTCTAGATGGTTTCAATATAACTATCATGTTTGAGTTGTTCCCCAACACCTTTGAGTTCAACTGTGTTTAGAATTTTGCTTCTTCCGAACACTGATGTAACAAAGGAAGCAAGTTCAGTTGGAAAGAACATATTTAGATTGTGAACGTATTTATGTGGGTTACTAGCTGGTATATGGAACTAAGATGAAGCTTGGATCTGAATGGACAAAAAAGGACTTTCAAAGAGTGTGTAGATCACATATTAATATTTTTATTTTTAAAATGAGGATATTTAGAGTCAGAAATTGTTGTACCCAAGGTCGCATAGGGATAAACGAAACTGCTGTTAAGGCCCAGAACTGATGCTCATTCTACTATAGCACACTGACTTTACGTCTTGGCATTTCTGAATGAATTCCATCCATTCAAAGGAATATGAAGGGGGAAATGGAAATAAAAGAGTGATGAAAGATCTCTGTGGCTTTGGGACAATACGCAAATCATGCTTTAGTCAGCTATTTTCCTACCTCCCACTCAGCTTGGAATATTCTGTTAGACAATGAAGTATTTTTTGTTATTGTCATTCCAGTACTGCTACAGATTGTTCCAGGAAATAAAGAACAAACAGAAAATAAAAATAAATACAAGGCATGATCGTTGATCTGAGGGAATATACAATATAGGTAGGAGGAAAATATGCACATAAACTAAGGGGAGAATGATTTTATAAAGCCCTGGATTGTAAATGCAAATTAGCATGTAAGCAAGCCTCAAAACTCAGGTCTAGGCCATAGGGCTGGGAGTGGCAGTGAACTTTTATTATCATCAGATGTAATGCTCATGAAAGCCTGCTAGAAGGAGATTGATTTTAACCAAATTTACAAAAGAAAAAAAATAAAAATAGGCAGGGAAAAGGGTAGAAGGCAAGTTAAGTGTTCAAAGAGTGATGACATAAGCTTGACTTAACTAAAGGGATATAGAACTGGGAAAAATAATCTCACAGAGGAAAAGGTTAGAAACATTTGGAATTGGTTCAAAAAATTGAATTTTGGATCCAAATCTCTAATTTCAAGTATAATATCTTCAAGGCAATCAATTAATGAAAAGATTACTTAAGATTTTGTCCTTTTTGATGCCTCCCATGCAAAAGATTTCAAATCAGAGACACGACCTTCCACCCCTGCCATCAGTTCTGTCTTAACTGAACAAGGCAGGGTACACGTGTCATCCATTACTGCTCCCCTGTGCTCAGGCTCCCTCCCCCAATAAAATTCATTCCAAGTCTTGGCAACGTTATGTTCTAGTTATCTTACAAATCCATCCAATTGTCTCCATCTCTCCATCACCATCCCCACAATTCTGATGCAAGTTCTTGTTGTCTTTGTCTTGAATTAACTTATTAAAAAATAGCCTGACCTACTTACCCTCACCCGCCCATGTCACTCTGCAATCCAAGATTCAATATCTCATTGCATCAACCCTGCTCATGTGGCCAGACTGCTTACAACTTCCACAAATGGTTCCACAAAGCCCTTCATCAGTGGATCCCACCTGTCTTCTCTAGCCCTGCCACGCTTTCTTTGCAAAAGACAACATAACCTTTCACCTCTACCTGCATTCATCCCAATTTCTCTCAACATATGGCCTCCGCTTTTCATGTTCTTTTCTCTTTTTGATCCTGTTAATATGAACTAATTATTTGGTTTTTCTCTTAACCTGCACACCCCATGGCATCCTCCCCTGACTTCCCTGACTAGATCAAATCTATGTTTTAAATACTTATGGTACCATTTATTTATCTCTCCCTTGAAGTACTTGACACTTTGCACTTATTTCTGTGATAATTTGATTAAAGTCTGGTATTTTTCACTATGATATAAGTTCTATGAAGTCTGAGAAGAGCTTTTTCTGTTTTTTTATTTGTTTGTTTTTATTAACACTATATCCCATGTGTAAAAAACAATACGTGGTACTTAGTAGATACTCAAATGATATTGAATCATAACTATGTTGGTTAGACTTACTTTATGCTGGGTACTATTCTAAGCCTCTTAATGTATTACTGTTTCCAAAATAACTCCATGAACATGGTTGAATTATTTTTTCATCCTATAGAAAAATAGATGTTAAGTAAATTGTTCAAGTTCATACAAATTATAAGGGATAGAATCAAGATACAGAACTCGTCTAATTCCCTATTCTTTTTTCTCAATGCTGCACCTGCTGCTACGTGTTTGCAAAATGGTGGATGGACACCAACCCAAATAATCGAATGAGCTGTCAGTAGTGTATGGAAACAGGTGTTATCAGGAAAGAGGAAAGGGGGGAAGAAAGGCTATTTATGATGTGGCAGTGGCAATCAGGTGCTTTGTTCATGTGTGAGATTGATGATGGGAAAAGATGGGAGTGCACATATTTAAGGCAGTGAAGGAACAATGAGTGATGGCTGGGTCATCCAGGTTAAACCTGAAAGGGAAGTTGGCAGCAGTTCTAAGACCATGACCTATGGAATTGGGGAAGAGAATGCTGACAGCGTCTTTGTAAATGCTGTTGGGTCCCCGAATTTTACAGGTTTCATCCATTATAGTCTCCAAATAAGTTACAAAACTACACAACTAGACACATCCATTCTAAGTTGTAAATCTCTCTGGAGCATAACTGTTTTTGTCTCTTTTTGGTGTGTCATACACACAGCATAGTAGAGGTCTCGTGAGTAGAATTTGTTTGTACTATTTTATGAGAATTTAGCTATTATTTTATGATCACTGAGAAGTCAGCAATTTCATTTTATTTCTGATTTCTACTTAAAATAAACATCAAGGCTATCTGATGTGCAGAATACAGATTAAAAAGCAACGTTGTAAAGTTAAATGTGCCCCCCAAGTTAATTTTTGACCTAACTACATTTATTCTGAGACGTATTTTGGTCAACACATTTTTAAGACATTATTTGCCTTTTGAGATATTTTACTAAGACAAATAGCCACTATGGTTAAATAATGATATACATTATTAATATATAGAATATATTGATGCAAAATTAGAGCCACTCTAAGAAATAGCCATGGCAAAGAAAAATAATCGGGAAGGACTACTTAAAAGAGTCTTTAAACTCTCTTCTTGCTGTTTAATTTATAAATAGACTTTTTTTTTTCCTAAGGAACAAGAGCAACTGTGTAGTAACAGACCCCTGAAATAGTTTGACTCAGCACCGGGTCTGGTATCAAGGGACTGTACGCTCCCATCATACAGATGCAGGTTGGAAGGATTTGTTCTTTCTTTTTTGTTTTTTAACACAAAGCAAACTTCTATACTTCAATATGGAGCTCAGATGAACTTTGAAAGCATTAACACCTACACCAGTCCTGTCCTGTTCAATGAAAATTAATACAAGGAAAAAAAATTGTCTTGAAGAAAATCTACTTATAACAAATTTGTTTGCTTTTGTCATTGTTGTTGTTCTCAGTCTTGGTAAGCAGCAATGGAATAGAAGAGAATGGCCCTGTACTACCGCACAGATAGATGAGCAGTGAGGAATGTGAGCCCTGTAGCCATATGGCCAAGGTTTAGCTGTGCAGCTTCGAAAAGGTTACTTGATCCTGTGTCTCTGTTTCTCAGAAAATAGAATGAAGGAAGAGCCATAGTCACTACATGGAGTTTTGGCATGAGTTGGATGTAAACTTCTTGGAAGAATTTCTGGAATGTACCCAGGACATAATATCAGATCTTATTATTACTACATATTAATGTTATCATATAAGCCATTCATTCAGAGTCTTTCACTGCTTTCTATAATGTTCAAAGCCAACCAAAATTTTCTTTTTTTGTTTCAAGGAAATTCATAATTCCTTCTCACGTTTTCCATCTAATCTCTTGCCACCTGTGCTTATAAGGTTGTATCCTTACTGACCCATGACTATATAATGCTCGTTACTTTTTGTGTACTTTACAAAAATTCCTTCGTGCATTAATTAATTAATATTCTCCTCTGCTGGAATCAAATATTATGCCTATTTTTTTTTTACTTCTTTAATAATGGCATGGCACATGGACTTAAAGATATATTGAATTTTAATCCCAATTTGGTTTATTTTATAATTTGCCAAAATGATCTTGAAGCTTATCGGGTAGTTGAATCAGCAGAGTATTGCTGAGAATCATTTGAGGTTAGAGGAAATTTATCTCCCAGATATTAGAATGGCCTCCAAAGTTAAAATGATCCAAAGTACAGCACTGCACAAGAAGTGATGTGAGATTAACGAAACAAAACAGATACAGAGATTCTCATCAAATTCGATGCCAAAGGCAAACTCCAAAGTGGGAAATGTATGCACGTGAGCATGGAACATAAAAGGTAAATAGTCTTAATCTTACACTAAAAGACCAAGAAGAAAAATCAAATACCAAATGGAATTTTTCAATATAAAATAAAAATAGACCAAACGACTCTCTTTCTTTTTTCTTTGCCAAGGCATTTCCATCTATTGATGGTAGAAATAAATTTAATTCAGCTGAAAAATATCACTCTGAAAAGAAATTGAACATTATTTAACAAAGGTAACAGAGGGTTCAAAACTTTTGACGCAGTAGTGTCATCGATAAGAAACTAACCTAAATAAAATGTGAAAAGATTTAAATGAAATCTGCCTTTCAGTGCACACACAATATTATTATTAAAATAGTAACAAGTGAAAAAAGATGTAGAAACAGGCATCATCTTTGTGTTTATCCATAAGGAGATAGGAAACTAATTAGAATAGATTTTTA
Organism: Perodicticus potto; assembly: GCA_963574655.1. NCBI lineage: Eukaryota > Metazoa > Chordata > Mammalia > Primates > Lorisidae > Perodicticus > Perodicticus potto. The sequence goes on from CAUYRH010029557.1 coordinate 9,613, forward strand.
TGTTCAGATAACAGCTAATGACAGGAGAAAATGCTCACAAAACTACATTATACAAGAAAGACAAGTTATTTATGAAATAGGATAGTGTAATGCCGACTTCAAACCCTGTGTCGCCCTCCCAAGAAACCGAGGAAGTGGCCCCAAAGACAGCAAAGGTGCAGGACATTTTAATCGGCAGTGAAATGAAGGAACAGCATTAGAGACAAATGTCAAGGAATGTTGACTAGTATGTTACAGATGGAGACAGATTGAAAGACAGACTTAGGCTACTGTGTCCAAGAAAATGATGCAGAATGACGGGAAGTATTAAAAAATTCTGGCATAACATCACAGCTCTCTCTGTTTCAGAGAAACAAGGTTTACAATTAAGAGTTTTCTGTGTGAGTAATGAGGAGCTCTACTTGAGGACCTTTTCTCTGCAGTGGATTAAATATAATCAGACGCAGCATCTGTGGTCTTTGGCCTTCTCGAGACATTTGAGGGAGAGGCAGGGTGGGGGCGGGGAGCATACTTCTTGTCTCTTGACTCATCTCTCAACAGGAGACTAGTCTGGATTTAATATGTGAACAGAAACAAGCTGTTTATTCCCTCTTTTTCCATTTGCTTTTCTATAAAATGGGAATAATAAGGGTGCCTGTCTTGGGGAGAGGTGAGGACAGAATAAGGTAAATTTGAGCAAACTCAGACATCTGGAACTGTCTCACCAGGTCCTGAAGATAATTAACTTGTAACTAAAAATCCCGGAGTGCGAATTCTGAAAGTGTAGTGGGCCATTGGGGAGATATCACTTAGTACCTAGTGTCTTAATACTACCTGCTACTCCAGGAAGAAGATTTTGATATGGGAATTTGCTTGTCCTAGAATGTGCCCTGTGGGAAAATGAGGTCTGTATGAATGGGCATGAGAAATTGAAATTCATTGCAGCTGCAACAAAAAATTCAGTCCATGTCATGCGATGTTTCTGAATGATTCTTCAGCAATGATGTACCTGTTTTTTGAGTTGGGGCTGCCCTTGGGAAGAGGCTCTAAGTACTCTCGAACTAGACCGGTTCCCAGGGAAGACCTCAGGGGTGAGCTTGCAGCAACCACTGCACTCACCAGCTGGAAAATAAGTCCCTCAGTCCTCAGCGGAATGCAGGCTGTGCCCGACAGCATCAGCTACAGAAGATGCTTGGAGCCCCTGTAGCCAGTACAAACCAAGAGTCAAAAGCAGATACTCAAGACCATGCCAAAAAAAAAAGAGATCTACAGACAGGAGCAATTTTTTCCTCACTTGATTTTTCAGCCTTTTAAAATAAATTGTATGCTTCCTCAAGAAGGCGTGCTCAAATGCAGGAGGTAAAAACTGTGGAAGGAGTTCAGACCTAATCGCAGGCTCATCTGTATCACAGACAGGGAAAACTGAATACTGGATGCTAAAGCTGGGCCCAAGGGCAAAAGCATCAACAACTTTATAAAAAGGACTACGTATACACATACACAGTCATGTGCATATGTGTTAATACACACAGACAAACACACACGGAGGCCACTCCGCTCTTCAGAACAACACTCTGGCCTCCAGCCTTTGTGGAGGTGTCTTATAACAACCTTAAGGCAAACGAAAAATGGATATGGATGTAAAATGTTATAACTCAGAGAAAATAGGGCTTTTCCCTTACTCCCTATCTAAGCGCTCATACCTTTAAGAAACCAGAGAAGACTTCTAGTTCAGCAAAAATATATACGTTTTTTTATTGTAGAGTATTATTAGGGTGTTCACATTTTGGTTACATAACTTGCTTTTGTATAGATTGAGTCAAAGCTGTAAGTGTGCCCTTTGACTAGAAAGTGTGCACTGAACCCATTAGGCGTGAATGTAAACAATCCCTTCTCCCCCCCTCACGTGCTTGATTTCTATTGAGTTTTATTTCCATGTGTGAACGTGAGAGTTGATCAACTAGTTCCAATTTATTGTTGAATCCATGTGGCATTTGGGCTTCACTTGGAAGAATGGTCTCTATTTCTATCCAGCTTGTTACAAAAGATAGTAGATGACCATGTTTTTCCAGCCGAGTGGTACTCCATGGTGTTCACATAACGTTTTATTAATCCACTCAGGTGCGGGTAGGCACTTGGCTTATTTCCACATCTTCAGGATTGTGACAGTGCTGCCATAAACAGTAAAAATATTTGAAATATTAAACAGAAATTTCTCACACCTTTAAAATAAAGTTTCCTTTGGCCTGGAGTGGAGGTGCTATCATGTACACAGAGGTGAGAAAATATTCTCAGCAGGGGATAAGCAGCTGAGGACAGAGAGGGCCCCACCACCCTGAAACCACAGCAGAGATAAGGAAAGGGAAGAGATTCAAGAGAATTCATAGGAATTAGAACATTTAAACTCAAATCAGTTTTCCTCTCCCTCTTCTCTCTCTCTTTCACACACACAACATATATGCACACATGAATTTCCCATCTCGTTTTCTTTTGGGAGGTGGGGGGGGCAGAGTCTCACTATGCTACCCTGGGTAGAGTGCTGTGGCGTCACAGCTCACAGCAACTGCAAACTCTTGGGCTCAAGCAATTCTGTTGCTTCAGCCTCCCAAGTAGCAGGGACTACAGGCTCCCACCACAACCCCCACTGCTTTTTTATTGCAGTTGTCATTGTTGGTTAGCTGGCCTGGGCCGGGTTTGAACCTGCCCACTTATATGTATGTTTATGTGGCTGGTGCCGTAACCACTGTGCTACGGGAGCCAAGCCCTTCCCATCTTGTTTTAATCTAATGTCTTCATCATAGATATTATTATATGTTCCCAATTTCCTTTGCTCATCAATCTGTTAAAAATTATAACCCTTTTTTGGAGAACCATTTTTCTTCTATCTGAAATGCATCCCTTCCTTTAGAAATTCAGTTTTATTTATCTGAAATATTTTTTACTTTGTCCTGGTTCTCAAAACATAATTTTACTGACCACACAGTTTTAAGTCAATGCCTATTTTCCTCAATAGTTTAAATGTAGTTCTTCTCACTTTCTGTCAAATGTCCACATCTCGGTCTTCAGTATTTATTAATTTCATTGTGATGAGTTTAGGTGAGAATTTCTTTTCTTTCTTTTTTTTTGCAGTTTTTGACCAGGGCTGGGTTTGAACCTGCCACCTCCAGTATATGGGGCCGATGCTCTACTCCTTTGAGCCACAGGTGCCACCCAGGTAAGAATTTCTTTTTGTGGGTCAGTTTTGTGTATAGTGTGCCTTCCAAATCTGAAGATTTAAGTCTTTGGTCAGTTTTTAGAAAATGTTTAGTTGTCATCATTTAAATGTTAATTATTAAAAGTGCAGATACTTATTTGTCAATGAAGCATTTTAAAGTTTAAAAAAAATTGTCAATGAAATAATTTTCAATTTAAAAAGGTAAGTAAAAGCACAGACTATGCTACTAGACTGATTTGAAACTTTGCAAACCAATTACAGGATCTTGGGCAAGTTATTTCCTCATTCTTGTTTCAATGTCCTCATCTATAAAACAAGATAATAATAATACCCAACAAATAGGATTAAAATATTATCTGGACTATAATAAATGTATGCATAAAATCTTATTTAGGAAAATTAATAATTTTTAAGTTTGTTGCTATTTTGTTTATTTTCCCCTTTCTAAAAGTTGATAAGACATTTGCTAGAATATGTAGCTCTCATTTTCAAATTTCGTAAGCTCTCTTCTTCTAGTCCTTCTTTTTGTCTATCTGTTCTTCTCGGATAAGTTTTTTTAAATGTTTACCTTCCATTCTATCAGATTTTTAACAAATTCATTCAATTCTGCATATAATAATTCTATCAACATCTTAGGACGTCATGAATCTGACCCTCATTTTGTTCCTGCTGACTCTCTTTCATGGTGCCTGTATCCTGGTATGGTTTATGTTTGTTTTTTGTGTGTTTTTGACGCTTTATATAGAATAATTCTTTGAACATAGGGTTGGGAGGTGCATTTCGTCACTAAGCAAACTTTAAATTCAAGTCTTGTGTCAGGTAGTGAAAAATACAATGGCTAGAGAAATGTTTTGTGAAAGAATCTCAAAAAAGACTCTGACTACCCCCTTCCCCAGAGCCAAGTTAGGCAAATTTCATCATATTCAAGGAGGAGTGTCCCGACCACTCACTCTCTGAATGTTCTCCCCATGTTGCACTTGGGCTCAGGTTTTACAACTCTTGGGCCCTTAGCTTGCAATAGTCCTCTGAATGGACTACCTGCCTTGTGAAGGTCCCAGGTTTGACTCCTGCCCGTTGAAGGCCATTCTTACTAAATTTCAGGTTAGTCCATGTGTCTGCAAATATCCTTAGTGTTTCAACATTCACTGATCTGGATTAATAGTCAGATTTTTGGTTTGGTTTTCTTTTCTTATTACCCCTTCCCACTCCCTAGACTTTCTCTTACGTTCTCGACAGATCATCTATGAATCTTCAAGCACTTCTTTTGAACAATCCAGTATTGTTATATATTTTGTAATTGGAGAATATTTTAGAATATTTCACATGCTATCTAGCCAGGGTGAAAATATGATGCTTAATATAAAAAAAATAATTTAAGCCCTAGGAGAATTAAATTTAACGAGTGTTTCAGAATGATATTTTTAACTAAGCAGTTAATCAAAAAATATTTTAAAGTAGAGATGTCTGGTCTAGGAAATCTACACATATGAAAAAAACTTGGCTTCCTTTCTGTTCTATACTATACACACATGTACAGAAAGTCTAAATGGACATTCATCAAATTTGTTGAAATTGGGTTTGCTGATTACATGGTAGATGTGAACCCCTGGAAAGTAACAAGGGCCACCAATTACAAAAGACAATTAGCAAAAGAACTGCTTTTCCTGTTTAGATGGTCAGAAATGACATTGATTTACTTGTTTAAAGGTAGGTGGAATTAGTATTTGTTAAATGTTTTTATAATCAAGATAAGTGCTTCTCAACAAAACAGTTGATCCTATTACATGGATGTTATGTAAGTTTTCCCTAGGCTAAAATTAAACATAATTTACCAAAGCCATTTTGGCTTAGTAAACATAATGTTAAGCAGTATTATTTATATCTAACTTTATTTATAATGCTATTTTGCAAAAAATGATCCTCATGTAAAGAAGAAAACTGTAGATTTTTCTAAGTTAGAACCTCAGAATACCTAACTTTAAATAGAGATGAGAACATATTTTGCAAAAGTAAATTTTCAGCAGGAAACTTTGAGAGAGGTTATACAATGCCTTCGGTAGTTTTTTTGGTGCTGCAAAAAAATTTTTAAAAAAGAACTCACTCTTCTGCTTAATACAAAAGATTGGCTTGGCCCATAGATACACCATGGACACTAAAATTGTCTACTCCACCTGTCTGCACAAGATCTGAAATTCTAACCTTAGCCAAAGAACTTGAACATTTTCAAAAGAAGTATAACAAATTTCTAGCTCGTATTGGCAGAAAGTGAGCCCACATATTTTGAAGACCTCATACCTACAAAACACTGTGATCATCCATTTGAAGAGGGGTAAATCAACCTAATGACCCTTTACATACAACGCAATGACCCTATTTACATATGTGAATAGAATAATACACATGCTAAAAATTACCTGCATGTTCCTGCATGACACATGGCCAAAATTCAGGTAGACAATAAGAGGCTGCTGAACCAAGGATGGATGGAAATAGGAGAGAGTTTATGCCACTTTCTTTTTTCTTTCTTTCTTTTTTTTTTTTTTTATTAAATCATAGCTGTGTACTTTAATGCAATCATGGGGTACAATGTATTAATTTCATATACAATCTGAAATATTTTCTTCAAACTGATTAACATAGCATTCATGGCATTTTCTTAGTTATTGCGTTAAGACCTTTATATTCTACATTTAGTAAGTTTCACCTGTACCCTTCTGCGATGCACCGTAGTTGTGGTCCCCCTGATATGATAAAGCATGAGTGATTTTCTACAGAAATCTTTGGATTATGAAATCTTACCTCACTTATGGTGGTTAGTCACTGTCCACACATGGTTCTATGATTGCGTCCTCTTACAAGAAGAGTGCAGCTTTATTAAGTCAAAGCCAAGGAAAGCCCCACCGAAACTAGATAAAAGAACGTTGTCACAATGACCCAACTATACATAGAGAAAAATGTCAGTGCTTCAAGCTCTCCACCAGAAAACTACACAAACAGAAGGAAATGTTTCATTCCAAAATATTCCAAATTCTCTTACTGACGACGTAGAGTCATGTCAGGTTAGTTGACATGGAAAATGAAGTTAAAGTTCACAATGAATTATGGCAATTTCTCTGGAAAAGTTCTTACATGATAAGTTCAGACAGTCTAATTTCCACGTTTAGAATAAATTTCTGTTGCTAGTTATTTTTCTAATTGAATGGCAGATACTCATTTTTTCCTTACTCTATTCTTTTTACAATATTTCGGATAATTGCTCATATTTAACAAACTAGAATGGATGATGAAATGTGGGGGAAAAAGTGGAGACATTTACTTGTCAACACTAGTACCCATTAATCTTTTTTGATTTGGTTCTCTAATTTGAGATACTGTTGGATTTCACGGCAGCTGCCTGAGTCCGAAAATGAGGTTTCAGGCAGCTGCCAGAGTGCTTGGTTCTTGGGGTGCTCTCGCTGATGAATGACCAGACAAAGTAAGGCAAGTGTGAAACAAAGTTTATTAAGAAAAAGAAAGATAGGTTTACAGAGTAAGAGCAAGATACAGGCTTATAGAGCAAAATATATTCACCATAGACAGCGAACAGAGTCTCCATTGTCAAAGGAAAAGGCTTTGAATATGGCCTGCGGTCTCTAATAAGCCTGAGTTGGGTCTGCCTAGGTGAGGCCTACCTCGTGGTTCAGAGGTCATCTTGGAACCATAGTCTTACTGCACCTGCAGACCTCTGATCAGCCTCTTTGCGGGCCCACAGGGAAGGGATGTGAATAGTGATGTATAGTTAAGCTAATAGCATGATAATTAACAGTAAGGATGTTCTAGGTCATCCTTAAGTTTGCCTGTGAGGCTGGCATATGGGCCAGAGTGTCTTCCCCAGCTTTTTGCAGTTGCCACACTGGTAGAGTGGTGGAGGGTCCCTCCTCCCCATGTGTGAGTAATTGCTTGGGACAGAATTAAGGTGGGCAGCACCGAGATGGGAACCTATAGATTCTACCCATGTTCTTTTCCCTGGGAGGGACATATTTCTAACTAACTAAGAATACCAATTTTAAAATGATGAGAATTCTTAGTCATTGTGGAAGATTTCACACCTTCAGTATTACAGGCTCACGGTTGCTCCCTTGGAAGTAGACAGTGGTACAAATCCTGCTGCCACACTTCCATTAATATTGACATTTTGTTCAGTCGGTAGTAACACAAATGGATTTAGATGTCCATCCCTTTCTGTGTTGCTATATAACAGCCTTTCTTTTTGGTAGGTAGTTTTTGCATGTAAGTCCCCTTTCTGTCTCACTATTCAGTCTGTTTTGCAACAACATCATCTTGGCTTGACCTTCAGGTCATCCCAGAAGCTTGTTGCAGAGAGTGCAAGTAATTTTGTTGACTTCTACTCCATGGTTAATTTATTCATTCTTCAATTCTTTACTTGCTGAATGGCTACTGTCCCAGACATTCTTCTAGGAGCTGGAACATAGAAAAAACTGAACACACCAGAAATTCAACTGTTATTCTAGTGGTGAGAGATACACAATAAGCAAATGAGTAGGTAAAATTCATAGTGTATCAGAGAATAAGTGCTGGGGAGAGAATAAAGGCAAGAATGGAGGAAGTGTACCAGGGGTGGGGAGAGGACGCTTGCAGTATTGAATATGGTTAGAAAAAGTATCAGAGACAGGGTGACAACTTAAGCAAAGCCTGGGAAGAAATGACAGGAGAGAGCGTGCAGATTTCTAGGAGAAGAAGGTTCTATACCCAAGGAACTAGTGCAGAAACTCCGGTAGGAGTATACCTGGTGTGTTCAGGGAGCAGAAGACATACTTAGCACAAGTAACGTGAATAATGAATTTTCTCCCTACTAAGAGAGAGACCAGTAATGGAGGATAGAGATTAAGGTGGGGATGGACATCAGAATTTCAAGTTTGCATGTTTTCATTTGAGATGTATATCCAAATGGAGATTTCAAGTGTTGATTTACAAATATTTATCTGTAGTTAAAGGAGCTGTTCGGCTGGAGATGTAGATGTGGGAGACCTTAGGGAGTGTGTATGTATGTGTGTACTTATGTGTGTGTATGTGTTTATATATGTGTATTTATGTATGTGTATGTGTTTGTGTGTATTTTTGTGTATGTTTATGTGTGTATTTATGTGTGTATGTGTATTTATGTGTACGTTTATGTGTGTAATTATGTGTATGTGTATGTGTGTATTTATGTGTGTGTATATGTGTATATTTATGTGAATGTATATGTCTGTATTTATGTGTATGTATATGTCTGTATTTATGTGTATGTATATGTCTGTATTTATGTGTATGTGTTTATATGTGTGTATTTATGTGAAACCATGACATGTCTAATAACTGAGAGTCATTTTTTGTGCCCAATTAGGTAGTTTCTGATTCTTCCTTTGCCATAAAATTGGGGGAACTCAAATAAAGCTCTTAACTAAAATGTTATTGAAAGTAATTTGAAATGATGGATCATTTAATTTGAGGGTATTTAATTCGAAAGGTGATCAGGAACCAAGTGATATTTTAATAAATAAATCTATCTTTTTCCCGTCTTTGTGAATGGGGTCCCTTGGGGAGCACAGGTATAGAAAATCAGTTTCTGAGGCTAGAGGTAGAAGTCAGGTTGATGTGTTTTGAAGGTTGTCTGCTGTTTTTCTAACTTTTTTTTTTATTATTTTGTCAATGCAATTGGTCCAGGTCATCACCTGAAAGTTAAGAAAGAGGAAAAATTATGGGGGTTTGAGGAAAGAGTAGAAACTGTGAAAAACCAGTCCTTTAGGAGAGGCAGAGACTAAATGCAGGGTCACTAGCGGTTAAGTGATCACAATTGTTTAAAGTGATGCTGTAAGACCACAACTGGGTGCTCCTTGAGCCATTTGCTGTTATGCTCAGGCTTTTTTTACTTGCTTTATTTATTTATTTGTTTGTTTTTTTTCCTCTGTCCACAAATACAGATGTAGAGTAGGCAAAGAATTAGGTTTAATCAAGACTCAACTTTACTAACCAAGTAAGACACAAGGAGAAAATTGGGAGTGATAAAATGGTGACCCCAAATTGAATTGGGGTGAGGAGGAAGGCCAGGGCGTGGGCAGGTGAAGAACCAGAGAATGACGCATCATCTGGGTGGTGTCAGGGTATTAAACTTTCCTGTTCCCCTCCTTCTTCCCTGCCCCCCCATCTTTTTTTCGATTTTTGTTTTTCTGCTTGCCTTCTATTTTTCCCACCCTACTCATATAAGGTTTTGGACAAGTTATTAATTGCTGTGCTGTGTTTCAATGTCCTCATCTTTTAAACAGGACCTACCTCACTATATTGATGCGAGAAAAAAAGAATTTTTATTTAATTATTTGTTGGTTTGTTTGCTTGTTTTGAGGCAGAGCCTCAAGCTGTTGCCCTGGGTAGAGTGCTGTAGCGTCACAGTTCACAGCAACCTCAAACACTGGGGCTTAAGAGATTCTCTTACCTTAGCCTCCCATGTAGCTGGGACTACAGGTGCCTGCCACAACACCTGGCTATTTTTCTGTCGCAGTTGTCATTGTTGTTTAGCTGGCCTGGGCAGGATTCAAAAACTGCAGCCTTGGAGTATGTGGCTGGCACCCTTCCCACTGAGCTATAGGAGCTGCTGAAAAGAAAGAAATTTTAATGTGAGGAATGCGAGACCTTTTGATGAGAGGAATTATCAGCCCCAGAGACACATAACAGATGACAAAGCGATCCTGTCCTATTCCCTTCCTGAGCTATGTGTTCATCTCCTGAAACTGTGACTGTAGCCACAAGTAGCTGTAAATTACCCTGATAATATCACACCAGACACTACACCCCATAACCGATAGCTTAACAATATACAGCCAATGTCTTCTGTAAACCAATGAGAATGCCTGACAAACAGCTCCGCACTGTCCCTACCCATCCATGACCTCCTTCTCTCCCTCCATCCCTTTCTCCATCCCTTTCTCTCCCCCTTTCTTTCTTTCCTTTGTTCTTTCTCTTTCTTTCTTGTTCCCTTCTTTTTATTTCCCTTCCTCCCTCCCTTCTATCCTCCCTCCCTGCCGTGCCTCTTTCTCTCTCTTGCTCTCTCTCTTTCTTTCTCTTTCTCTTTTTCTTCTTTCTTTTCTTTCCTATCCCCTGGAAGGATACCTGGGTTTCTTCTTTCTTTCCTTCTTTCTTTCCTTTCTCTCCTTCCTTCCTTCCTTCCTTTCTCTCTCTCTTTCTCTCTTTCTTTCTTTCTCTTTCTTTCCTTTAAAAACCTGCTTTTCCAAAAGCTAAACATAGCTTTTTCCAAAAGCTAAAATAAAATCTTAAGGCTCCCCCTCAGGAACTGACTCACTGGATCCCCTCTTGGCCAAGAGGATCCCTAAACTGAGTTGCTGGCCATGAGAAAGGGGATCAGACATGTTTCATCCTGCCCTCTTCCCTTCTTAGAGACTCCTCTGTGACTCACTAACAGGCCTAAGGCTATGCAAGACCTACCTGCAGATCCTCAATACACAACAAACCACCTGAGTCAGCCTGGTACTTTATCTCTAATTAACAGACTTTATTTTAAGGCATTCCTTTTCACAGACTCCTGGTCTTTTAGACAAAGCCTAACTCTTTTAGCTAAAGAATTTTTAAACGCACCTATCTCCTGTAACCTCTCCCTTCCCCCCAAGTTGTCCAACCTTTTTTGACTAAACCAAAGTATGTTTTCCAGGTATTGATTTGCGGCCTCATCTGTAATTCCTGTCCCCCTAAAATGTGTACAGCTGAACTATATCCCCACCACTGCTCACTCAAGGCTTCTTGGGTGTGGCTCCAGGTAATGGTCCTCAAATTTGTTTCAGAATAAACCTCTTTAAATTATTTTATAGAGTACGGATGCTTTTCTTTTGACAGCAGTTGTGAAGATAAATTATTTGATGTGTATTGAGGGAGGATACCCGAGAAGGGTGAGGTCTAGGAGAACAGGTCTTCTCAAGGAGACCACAAGGACACACCTGCAGGGTCCTCTCCATGGCGACTCATCTCTTAGGAATTTGTAGACTTGACTTCCTGGAACCTGGAAATTTCCACTTCTGTGAAATTATATAGTTCTGTGGGGGCTAGAACATTATCTCCTGCTTGATTCAAACTGACCCATGAGAAAGGCACCTATAGGTTGGAACTTTTTGACTGGAGATAGAATGGGAAAGACCAAGCCATTCCGGGAGTGTAGCCATTTCAAATTCTTCTATGCTGTAAGCTCCACCAGCTGAAATAAAGCCTTTCCTCTTATAGGAGTTTGGGTGCTGTTTCTCTCCTTTGGGCCTCGTCTTCCTGCAACAGTATAAGACCCTTGGAATGGCATTTGGCACCCAGTAAGCATTCTACAACTGTCAATTATTACTACTACCATCCCTCAGTACCGCCCTTTCTTTTTAATGTTTATTAAAGTTCTGCTATGTCCCAATACTTCGTGAGAAGTCCAGGAGATACAAAAATGAATATCACTGGCCCTCATACCCTTCAAGGAACTCAGGAATGTTGTCAGTACTAGGAGAAGTCACTGCAGTGGAGAGGTGCCTCTGGGGCCACACTAAAATAGACACTGGACGATGCCTGAGATGTTTCTGTGAATGAGAATGAATTACACAAAGCGTTTGATGGGAACAGGAGGGAAATTCCAGGAGAAGACATGGGTGGTATCTTAAGTAATGATTCTTAAAACAACACAGGAATTCACATGCATCCTCATGTGGGCTGATTTTGTTCTCTAAAAGACAAATAAGTTCTGGCATTCTTATGCATGAATGCCACACAATTCAGAAACAGTACTGATTTACATATGACTAAGGGCTTCTTACTGGTAACCTACCAGTGAGTTACTAAATGTCAAGGAATTTTACAGTCTATATTAGAATTGTCTTATTTCAAAGAGTTTTCTGAAGACTTTAATACAGTGTTATACTCAGAAATCTGGCTTCCCACTGTAAGCAGGTAGATAGGATATATCTTTAAAAATTCAGGGGAAAAAAGTTCTTTATTATCGGTGCATGATCGTGTCACCTATTTGTGGTTTTCTTATGCTGCTACTCTTGCCAAAATTTATATTGGAGTGGCTTTGTCAGTATCAATTTTGTTGCAAATAGTTCAAATAATCCTACAGCACACAATACTTACTCATATGTTTTGAGATTTTATGCCTTTATAATAATAAAACCTTAAGAATTGTATGCATTGAAATTTAATATAAATAATTTATTTCACTAAAGTAGATGCATACTTCACTTTCCAAAAATTCTCTATAATTAGCTTTTTCTTAGTCATATTCTACCTTCCAATGAACATTGCCCAAAACATTTATGACTTATTACCAACATAAGTTCTAATTTTAAAAACTGGATAATTTCTTAAATCATAAAGTATTTTTATTCATATTATTGCAGGAAGACGAGGCCCAGTGGAGAGAAAGAGCACCCAAACACCATGTTTATAAGAGGAAGGGCTTTATTTCAGCCAGTGGAGCTTATGATATGGAAGAATTTGAAATGGCCTTGCTCCCTAGCTGGCTTGGTCTTTCCCTTTTTATCTCCAGTCAAAACGTTCCAACCCACAGGTACCTTTCTCATTGGTCAGTTTGAATCAAATGGGAACTGCTGTTCCTGCTCCCACAGAACTACAGGATTTCACAGAAGTGGAACTTTTCAAATTCCGTGAAGTTAAGTCTACAAATTCTCAAGAGTTGAGTCACCATGGAGAGGACCCTGCAGATGCCCCCTTGTGGTCTCCTTGAGAAGACCTGTTCTCCTAAACTTCACCCTTCTCAGGTATCCTTTCTCAAAATAGGAATCAATTCCAAGACATATTTTTTACTCCAAAAAGACCCCCTTTAGTTTGATTGTATTATATTGTACGGCTTAAATATATGCAACTTTTGTCAATTATACCTCAATAAAGTGAGAAAAGTAAATTAAAAAAATAATAATATGGGAATCGTGTACAATTCAAACTATTTTCATGTCAGGCAAATAATAACCTGTTTATGCATGTCGCTAGCAACACGTGTTCTGTAAATGTGACTATTACGTCCTCTCAAAACCTTTATGTTGTTAAAAGTTGGAATACGCAGAGGTTTCTTTGATATTTGTGGTCTCGGGCCTTACGGTGGACAGAATGTCCTCTAATGTTGTTGATGTCCAAAAGCCATAGCCACAAACTAGGACTGTGTCACCTGTTATGCTAAAGTTGACTTGGAGGATTTTGATGTGGGGATGTTATCCTGGATTTATGTATATGCACAGTATGAATACATAAACCTTATGAAGGAAAGAAGGAGGTAGGAAGAAAGAGAACTAGACTCCAAGAAGGAGTTGAGACAAAGAAGGGAAGTAGTCAAAGAAAGAGAGAATTAAAGACTTTACAGTTGAGACTTTGGAAATGGAAAAAGAGGCCAGGAACCAACGAATGCCAGGAGGCCTCTAGAGGATGTGAAAGGTCAAGAAAACGGTTTCTTTTAGAGCCTGTAGAAGGAACACAACTTTACAAACAACCTATTTTTAGAAATTTGGACCTCCAGGACTGATGTTTTTTAGGGCCAGCATGTTTGTGGTAATTTGGGGGTAATATTTTGCAGCAATACAGGAAACTGATTCAGGCCTCTATTAAAGTACGACAATCACTAAGTAATAGAGAGCTACTGATTTAGAAAATGACTATGACAGGCCTATTTAAAAGATGCCTTTTAAATAGGACCTTTCTATGGACATAAATAGCAATTAAAGACCAAAATTAACCCGCGTCAGGGGCTCAGCAATGATCTGCTCAGTCGGGGAATCTGTGGGAGATAAAATCAGGTCTAATTTTACTCTTTTATTCTTCAAATATAGTAAACGCATTGCAGAGAAATAAGAAATCATGAGTTGATTGAGTTAATGGACATTTATCAAGTTATTCTGTCTGCTCAGAAACTCCTTAGCATTCCCTCTGCTGCCTTGGGTACCACTGAGTGGACAGGAGAGCTGAGGACCTGATCCTCCTGCGTATATTTTGTCTGAATGCGTGAACTCTAAACCCAAACACACATAATTATTAATTAGATTACATTATCCATGCATTTTAGTGCCTTCTAAAAGCGGGCAGCCCAGATTTACTATATATTTTTTTAATAGTTTATGAACAAGGCATACATACAGAGTACCATCGAGTGGTAAAAGGTCACAAAGTCCTTCTCTGTGAAAGGTGGTCAGAGGCCATTGGTGAAGTAAGCATGGTGAGGTGTGAGTATGAATCACTCCCAGGGCAGTCCTGCCTTCCCCAGCAGTGTTCTCATCTATGTGAGCCAATAGGTGCCTTTAATACATCATCAACCTTCATTCCTTACTTAAGGGATACTGCTTTGGTTTGGAATTTTAATAGTTTAGAGGTTCAGAAAATTCTAAATACTGCAAGTGGCTGAGCTGTCTGGCCACTCATCACACAGTAATGGAAATAGCACTCGATAACCTGCTCCAAACACTTCTATACACACATTTTAAAAAATCTTTTAAAGTCTCTTCTAGCTGCTTTCCCAGGTTGAATATTTTAAAGCACACTAGAGTATCATGTTTTCCTTAGGAAGATGGAGCTAAATGTACTTTTAGTGCAGAAAGCACTGAGAGTGGCATTGCTCTTATACCTACGTTACTTTTTCATACACGGTAATAAGACTTCCTGAACGATGTGTTCTATGAAGTTATTGCTCAATAAAAAAGTTCTGGATAACCGACTCACTAGATTTAACTGTTGCCTTGGTCACGCAGCAACTATGATCCGAACACAAGCTTATCTCGTAACAGAAGCCGGAGCCGCATCTGCCAGTGAGACTTGGCTTTAGCTTTCTCTGGTTCCTCTGCTGTGTGTGGCCGTTTGTGTGCTTTGCTGTTCGTTTCTGGGGGGTTTTTTGTTTTTTTTTTTCCTAAAAGAAACAGGGATGCAAGTTATTTGTAGGAATCACAAGCTGTAACAGTGGTATATTATCGCAATAATAATTTTTTGAAATCATCCCCAAATTAGCAGCTCAAAACAGTAATTGTGTGTTGCTCACACATCTTCAGGTCAGCTGAGAGTTGGCCGATCTGGGGTGGGCTTGACTGGATGTAGCTGAAAGCTAGTGAAGTGGGGACCGGGTCTGCTTCACAGGTCTCTTATCCTCTGTGGACCACAAGAATAGCCAAAATGTGTTTCTTCATAGAAATTGACGAAGCCCAAGAAGGCAAACCCCTCCACTCAAGCATACTTCAAACGTTTGCTTACTTTGTATGCCTTAACAAAGCTCGCATTCCTTTGCCCAAAGCATGCTACATACCCAAGCTCAACATGCATACCATATTGATGGCATGACTGTGCCCACAGTGGCAGAGGAAAGAAGGACAATATTGATTTTGTGGCTCATGCCTGTAATCCTAGCTTGCTGAGAGGCAGAGATGAGAGAATCACCTGAGGTAGGGAGTTGATGACCAGCCTGCATGACAGAGTGAGACCCTGTCTCAAAACAAAGCAGAACGAAACCATAATGTAAAATATTACTATAAAGACTCTGAGCTACTCAAGCCAAGTATATATATCAAGCCAAGTATATATAGCTCAAAAGACCAAACAGAAAGCTGAAGAAACAGGTTTATAAAAGAAACAGAGTAGATCCAGGGGTCTGTGTAAGAAGAATTGCAAGAGTGTCTCTGCAAGCACTGTCCCCCTAGCGAATGAGCACCACGTATTTTCAGTTTTGCGTGACTC
This sequence comes from Perodicticus potto, assembly GCA_963574655.1. Lineage (NCBI taxonomy): Eukaryota > Metazoa > Chordata > Mammalia > Primates > Lorisidae > Perodicticus > Perodicticus potto. The sequence continues at coordinate 25,544 of CAUYRH010029557.1, forward strand.
TGATCGAGTTTCTGAAATTTCCAAGGGAGTACATCTGTTTGTCTTCGTTGCTTCATGAGTCTGCTCCCTGAGTTGGCTCATCAGGGCCTGGTAATATGAATACCAGCTCATTTTCATTTTATCTTTCCTATTTGCCATCTAAGATAAAGTGTCAGCTTCACATTAAGGGGGGTAGGCTTGAAATTTGTAGAACTGGCTGTCAGTTTAGTAAAGAGTTACATATGTAAGTAGATCTCAGCTGTTTATATCCAGTGGGAGAGAGAATATTTCTGTCATACAATTCTGGGCATAAGTCTTCAGTAAATCTAAATGGTGGTGAAGCCATGGAATTGAAAATGATTATTGATGTGTGTTAATTAGAGACTGTCGAGCTGGTGATGACGGGCATTTTTCCTCTAATCCTGTTTGCTGTATTGGTCAGGAAAATACTCAAATGAGTATCTGAATATCTTTTAGGAGGGGAACAAAGGAAAGTACATGCAAGCAGAAAATAAAGCATCACAAGTTTGGAATTTATCGCAATTATCACTGTCACTCAGAGATCTATGCAAAGAATGTATTTAAAAAAATGCTAGAGAGAAGACTTGAGTGTGTAATTCCAGATATTGATAGAGAATCAGAAGATAACATTGAGTAAGCCACGCAGAGTATCACATGGCAGAGTTCCTTATATCTAAACGGTATTTCCCAATATTAAAATATTCACATTATTTAAAAATATATAGATATATAAACATACATACATAACATGTCAACTATGTTACTTTATTTTGCTTTCAATAAGACTGGCTTGAGCTTTTTACCTTAAAATATATACTATACAGAAAATACATAGCATATAATGCAATATAGCAAAATAATGTATCTTTCTTATTCAATTGCTAACTTTCAATGTTTTAGAAAGTAGCTTTTGAAAACACAATAAATAATTGTAATTATCAATGTTTTACTTTTTTCATTTATGTTTTTGGATGACAACCAAATATTTACACATTTTTGCATCATAAAAAGCTGCATTTCACCATTAATACGCTAGAATGTACATATTGAAATAGTGATAGGAATAGATAACAGAAAAATGCAGATCGGAAGAGAACAAAAAGGAAACAGAACATCTTCGAAAGAACAGCCTGCTTACAATTTTATAAAACCAGGACTCACAGAAGTGAGCAGAATCTCCTGGAACCTGGTGTATTTGGAATGTGCAAATGAGGCAAGACATACTCTTTATTTAAAAGAAGTTGACTGATCAAAACAATATAAATGAGCAAGAGAGAATTTCTCCATCAAATCCATAGTTTAAACAGGTCTGATCAAATCCCCACAACTTCATGTTCCTTGGTAACTAGAAATGTGTGTTAAGAATGAAGAAGAATTATGTATGTCAAATTCACAAATCACAAGAAAAAATTCTATCTTAGTTCTTCTATTAGAGAATAAAAGAAAGTATATTTGTAAAATGGGTAGACTGAAAGAAAAAGACAAAAGTCTCCAGAGCATTAAATATGTTTTTCAAATTATGATCCTGGAAAATGGCTGACACATCCTTTTGACAGCATGAGAGTATTTTTAGCAAAACACAATCGGACTTCAATTAATGACTATGATTTTTTCACTGGATATACATGATAGACTATTTGGTATTTAATTTGAAATTACAACTTTTCTAAAAGGAGAAAAGTTGCAGAAAATTGTTCTTTGTTCTAAATCAATGACAAAGACTGTTACTACTACATTACAATTTTCCCAGCTAATCTTCAAGTTCCCCCCTCAACAACAGAAGGTACCCATGACTGGAAACACTTAAGATTTTGGTTAAAGAAACACAAAATATTGTTCTCTATTAAAAGTAAAGATAGCTCAAATAATTTCCAATTAAAAATGTTTAGAAATGCAATTACTAATACTTAAAAAGTCTGAGGAAGTATCAGTTAATAAGTAACTTTCTCCAATAATAAATAAATTCTAATGTAGAAAAGAATAATATCATATGTTCAATATTAGCTGATTATAATAATGACTTTCATGACATTGAAAGGACAATACTTAACAGAAAAAAAATCAAAATTTGTTGCTAGCATAGCTATTTATGTAAAATGAATTTTAAAAAATTATTTTAATTATTATTATCTGAAATGGAGAAATAAAAATAAGATTACTAGTTTAATAAGTAACGATATACAAAAAGAAGCTACATATAAATAAAAAGCATATATTCAATTCAACTTGTTAGTACCAGAGACAAAAGCTATATTAAAAAGCTAATATTTATCATATTGAACTTCCAGAAGAAAATAATCAATATGATTTCATCGGTATTACACTTGCTGTAAAAAGTATGCATTCTGGCTAAGGAAGAAAAAGATAATTTTCAATTTTCAACATTGATTCATGAGTTTTCCATGGCTATTATAATGACGCTAATATGCTTGATAATTAACAGTGTATACAAGCTAGATCTGTGGCAAAAGTCAGAAATATGTACAGCAGATAGAATTTGACATAGCCAGAAATACCAAGAGCAATGACATTTTTCCAAACAATGGGCGAGTTTTGTTTGTTTGGGGGGGCTTGAGGGTTTTTGCTTTTGTTTTTGAAAAATCTTTCTAGAGATCAAACTAACAACTTAACTTGAAAAAATAATTTTAAAATATTGACCTTATTAACATAGCTGGATGCATGATCGTAACACCTATTAAATCCTGCAAAGCAATTTGATTTGATTAAGCAAGATGCTACAAGATAATAGATGTTAGAGAAGAGTAAACAAAAACTAACTACAGACCCTCAAGTAAATAGTGACTGTGATCTTGGGTGAAATTTTGAATTAATAAGAAATATGCACCATGAAGTTACTTGTAATGAACCGCTGCTTGGTATCAGTAAGGGTAACAGAAGCTTAACAAACACATCTAAATTTGACTATTTCACCTTCTAAAAGTTTAAAAGTATATGTATGTTTAAAATGTCGTATGTGTTTTTTAAATCAGCAAAATCTGAGAAATATGTAGCAAAATGACATTGCCACAAATATAGTGACTTTGGGACAAGAAAACAAAAATGTTTTTTAGGACTACAAAGGAGAAAGAATACTACAAATAATCACCAATTTCTATACCAACTGTTTTCTGGCCCTTTTTTTCACAGTCTTACAGAGATAATTTTACATGCCATCAAATTCACCCATTTAAAATGGTCAGTTCAATAATTTTTAGGATATTGACAGACCTGGGCAACTATCACATAATCACATTTTTAAATAACAGCTTCATTGAGATATAATTCATATACCATAAAATTCATCTTTTGAAGTGTACACTTGAGTACTTCTTAGTGTATTTACAAGTGTGCAACCATGTCCACTATCTAATTTCAGTGATCTTCACCCCCAAAAGAAACCCCTTCTCAATTGGCAGATATTCCCACTTCCTCTCCTCTCCCCGCCCCTGCCCATAGAAAACCACTAATCTTCTTTCTGTCTATATAGATTTACCTAGTCTGGACATTTCGTATAAATGGAAATGTGGCCTTTTAGGTCTAGATTCTTTCACTAAACAATGTTTTCAAGTTGCATTTATGTTTAGCACGTATCTGAACTTCATTTCTATAATAATATTCCACTTACATAAAGTATATACCATACTTATTTAACTGCTCAACGGTTGATGGACATTAGGATTTGTTTTCACTTTTAGGCTTCTATTAATTAGGCTCTGACAAATACATGTTTTCAGTCCTCTTGGATATTTACCTAGGCGTGGGATTGCTGGGTCATATGATGACTCCACTTTTAACATTTTGGGAAATGCCAAACTATTTTCCAAAGCAAGGCCACCATTTTATATTCCCACATGTAGTGTAGGAGAGTTAGAGATTTTCCATATCCATCCTAACACTTCTTTTTGTCTTTTTGCTACAGCCATCCTGGTGTGTATAAAGCGGCATGTCATGACAGTTTTTACTCATATGTCTTTAACAACTAACGATTTTGAACATTTTCTCATGTCCTTATTGGCAATTAGTATATGTTCTTTGGAGAGATATCTATTTGAATTCTACGCCCTTATTTAGTTATTGGGGTTATTTTTGCTTTTTTATTGTTGGCTAATATTTATTTCCATTTAAGATTAAAAAGCAATCTTGGAATAGAAATTTTGATAAAAATTGAATAAACACTTCTGTTTTGTTTTTTAATAATATACATTTTTAAGAGTTAAAAGTTCTACATAAGTAATGAAGTTGGATTTAAATATCACTTTTTAAAGTTGGTAAAATTATAGTAGAAATGATAGCAATTTACAGAATTAAATTATTATATGAATTTAAATATTGTTTGTGATCTGATGATTTGTTAATGTAAACATCATGTTTCAACATGATATGTAAAAATCCAGAGTTCATTTTTAAATTTAAATATGGATGACATTTATGCATGAAATTTGTCCACAATTTTTGTTTCTACTGCTTCTGTAGATCAAAATTTTTTCAAGTTGAAATTTATACCAAAAATAAAAAAATATAAGCACCATAATGTCATTTAATATGGTAATTAAATTAAGTTTGATTACCATATTGTGTAATTATTTAACAGTTCCTTAACTTGATTTGAATTTTTTTAAATATTTGGACATGTTCATTTGTTCCCTTCTCCTGGGAAGCCTAGTCATGCCTATTACTAAAAACTTGTGAATGCATTACAAGGGTGATATTTTACAATTGTACAACACAATTCACTAGAAGAGGTGAATATGAATCTCTCCTACTCCTGGGAAGTTCAAGGTACCCATGACTATGCTAAGAAGAAGAGAGGCATGGGTATGAAGATTCAGAAAGATAAAGCTGTCTAAGAAAGTGTATCAAGAGAAAAACTGTGTTTTACACTGAATCAAATAGATTAAAAGTCCTAGAATATTATTAACAAAAAGTGTACAGCTGGAGAAGATGTAAACCCAAATTTTAAAGGTCTGAGACTGTGAGAGACTTACAATGACCCATTCTCTTCTGTTTGTGGGCATGGAACAGAGAGAGATGCAACTCAGCCCGTAAGGAAGACATATTCTTACCTAACACGCACTGTAGATGTGGCAAATACCCACAGCCAAAGATCACGGGGGAAAATAATGGATTTCAGACTCTCCTGCCACGGAGTAATGCCAAAATGTAATGAAGAAACATTCCTGTCCCATTCCCATCTCCTAAAGGAGAAGATCCCCATCGCCTTTGCCTGGGGAGATTTCAAACTTATATCAGATTTGTGTCTTTCAAATGGAAGTGTTTAACTAATGCAGTTATTCTGCCCCTGTTCTCCAAATGCTATATATTTGGACAGCATGGAGAAGTACTAATCTTTTAAGTTCATGCCTGTCCAGAGCAAGGGAAGTCATAATTTGACCTGGACTCTCTACATCATCCCTGAAGAGCACAGGCTTTGAGCTTGATGCCCTGGCCAAACAAGGCTTTGGAACTGAGGTCTTTGGAGAGAGCTGAGTATATTTTGCCCATAGGAGGTAGGTAGACTGAAAAAATTATTTGGTGATCTGAAAGACAGAGAGTGGTAGTCCTTAATTCTGTTCAACTGTTTCCAGTTTCCTCATGGACACCTATGTTGAGCGGGCCATGTGAGCAGATTCAGCCAATGGCTTTTGACAGAAGTGTGATACCAGTTCCAGGCTGAAGCTTTTCATCACTCTGTAAGACTCTATGAGGACAAGCAATGATTGAGACAGTGGCTGTTTCAGCAACCTGAGTCCAGAGAGAGTAACCTTAAGTTAGACTTTCAGTCAGTGTCCAACAGGCAGGTAGATGAGGGAGAAACTATTGTTATAAGCCATAAAGAGTTAGGAATCATTGCTATATTATGATTCTAGACTATCCTGATCACTATAGTGACATTAAACACATCACTTTCTTTCTGTTTCTTTTTTTATTAAATCATAGCTGTATGCATTAAGGCAATCATGGGGTATAAACACATCACTTTCTTTAATGAAAATGGAGCATTTTTCCAAATAAAATAAATATTAGAGACATTTATTTGTTAAACTGGCAAAGAAACATTATGGATCATGAATGTTAGATCAAATTTATTTTTGCACTGACTTGTTGGCCCTGTAACCCAGAAAGATGTGATACTTTGCCCTGTGAAAAGCAGGTGAACTTTTAAATTTGAGATTTTTTTTACTTCATCTATAGTATTTACGGTTACTGCAGGTGGCACAATGATTTTAGAATAATGAAAGCTAAAGTGGCTAATTTCTCCCCAGGATACTTGGCAGTTTCTCTCAATCTTCTGGTTACTTTCTCTGAACAGCTGGAATTTAATTCTGAAAATACAGAGAGACAACATTGCCCTACAGCTTTTAATTGCCAATTAAGCAGGTTTCAATTTATGAATCTATTTCTTATGTGATTACAATATGGCTTTTAAAGGTTTTTAAACTCTACGAAGATTGCTACTTCATGTTTCTTACCTTAGTCGTCAGAGTTAATCAGTTTTAATCTACAGCTATAAATAAATACATTTCATTATAAAACTGCTGAAAAAAGTAAAATATTTACATTTGTGCATCTCATATCTGTCCACATTTTGATAATATTAAATTGAATTTATAGGCTGACATGGTAGCTCACATTTGCAATCCCAGCACTCTGGGAGGCTGAGGAGGGTGAATTGCCTGAGCTCATGAGTTTCAGATCAGTCTGAGCAAGAACGAGACCCCCATCTCTAAAAATAGCTGGGTGTTATGTCAGGTGCCTGTAGTCCCAGCTATTCAGGAGGCTGAGGCAAAAGAGTCACTTAAGCCTCGAAGTTGCTGTAAGATATGACGCCAGGGCAGTCTACCAAGGGTGAAAAACTAAAATTCTGTCTCAAAAATAAATAAATAAATGAATGAATAGAGTTTATAGTAATATCGAGCAGAAAAATTAAAAGACATCATTATAAATTAATGACTAAGCAAAAAGCATAACTATCAAATACCATGCATAGGTCAGAAATGTATATAAGTAGTATATAGTATATATACACACACGCATATATTTGTTTTATATGTGTATATATTCAGACACACATCAGGTTACAATCTTATGCATGAAATCCTCAAATTAAAATTTTCTTTTAACAAAGCAATAGTATACATGCCTGAGTACAAAACATGTTTTTAAGAAGTACCTGATTTAGAAAAGTGCAACAGGAGGAGGAAAGTATGTTGCCACAACCATTATTTTTACCCTTTCCATTGTTTTCTTTTTCCCTTTACTGATATTCCAAAATTTCTTCTTTCGTCATTTTCTTCTGTCTTAGACAACTTCCTATGGCCATTCTCTTACGGTAGGTCTGCTAGCAAGAGAAATTTTCTTATTTTTTTCTTCGTTTTTTTTTTTTTTCCCTTTTTTTAAATCCAGGAATGCCTTGATAGTTTCTTCCAACATCTGATTGGCATCAGTTGACATCATGTGGTTGTCTTTTCTCATTCAGATTGTGGTTTTCCTGGGTTATTAATATAACAAGTGGTTATTAGATTAGGAAACTCTTGCTCCGACTTTAACCTTCTCTTTCAGCTCGTAATCATCATATTTATGTTTAACATGTTGGCTCTGGCTTACTTCTGAGGACTTTAGTTCCAATAACTGTTCAGATGTGAACTCCATGAGCAATGACAGGTTAATTTGGAACAGCATTGCCTTTGCAGTTCTGGTCTCCTTGACTCTCCTGGTTACTACTGCAGCTCCTGCTCCTTTCCTCCTAGTGCTGATGTGGAAATTGAGAGAATTCTGGGTGCTCTTTTGCCAATGGGGAGGGATGGAGCAGGTGAGAACCAGCAGATCTGAGGCTGGGTCTCCTGCGATGCTGAGCAGAGGGCAGCGAGACCCTGATCTGACCTGTAGCAACTTTGAAACTGCTTCTTGAGACAGATCTCAGCCAGATGGTACCCTGGGAATGAAGAAGGTAGTGGGCTCCCCAATAAATCTTTCATGGGCTTGCTGCCTCCCGCCCCTATGGAGAACAGAAGGAAAATCCTGGGAATTCACTGTGCTGTCATCCCTCAGGTCATGAGCTCCCTCAGTCAGGTTACCTTCTCCTCAGCTCTCTGCCTTCTTTTGATAATTGCCCAGGAATTATGTCCACAGCATTTGGTCAAACATAAAGAGCAGAGCACGGGAAGGTAAGCCACGCCATCTTCCTCCACTACTGAAAGCCTCCAAGGGCTTACCAACTTATTTAACCCTTGCAACCACTTTGAAGTAGGGTAATATACAATCTCTTATTTTCCACATGTGATGGGTTAGGGAAGAAAAATGAAAGTGAAAACTAGTAACGCCCTGCCAAAGACGCCGAGGAAGGTGAATATATAAGTGAATCACAGGCATACACACATGTGTGCACATACATGGACAGAAAAGATGGCTATGGTTGTGATCTCCAACAGACTTACAGCCATACTATCTACTTTAATCCCCCCCAAAAGCAATTTATAATGAATGAACAAGCTCGTAAAAGTTATTTTGCTATATATTTTTCAAATATCATTGGAATTTTCATTAGACTCTTTTCATAACTTTTCACGGCATTGCTTGGGAAATCAAACTTGCAACGTTTTTCAGTTGTGTTAATTCATACATACAATGAAGGAAACATGCTCCTTTCGGTTGATTTTTCTTACAAAACAAGATGTGATTAGTTAGTATGATCTAAAAGTGGTACCTCTACGTCTTCATGTACTGTGTTTATGGGAAAGTTGAACTTCTTCGTTTATATTTTAAAAATTCTTCCTCATAGAATGAATTTGCTGAAATTCACAGAGCAGTTTTTCACTCCCGTCTCAAATGTTGTAGAAGGTCCATGTTTTGGTAGGAAAATAGGCCTTCGGTTTTATGTAACTAAGCAGACGGTATCTGAAGTCGTGAAAGAGAAATGAAATAATCCTATTAATGCGAAAAGAATGGGATAAAAAGAGTTGGGTCAAATCAGATTATATTCACTGCAGCGATTCCTGACTAAACGCTGATATGCTGTCTTCCTGTCACTATTTTCAATTAAAAATAACACCTGTCATGCAAATGGAAAATTTGATACTTTAGTATTTAGTGCTTTCACAAACATGGCTTTCATTTTATTATCATAAATGTCTTGATTCATGAATTAGGAAGAGTGCCAGTGCTCTGGGCCATGATTTTCTGGGTTCAGATCTCAGCTCCACCCTTTCCTAAATGTATAACTTTGAGCAGGTTGCTCAACCGTAACCTTTCTGTCCCTCAGCTTTCGTTGCTCTAAGGTAATACAGCTTCCTTTGCTTTAGGTAATACAGTTTTCAAGGAAGATTAAAGGAGAAGATAAAACCTTGGGACAATGCCTGTCCATAATAAATGCTTAATGAATGTTACTTATTGTTATCTCAATTTTATACATGAAGACCATCTGGTTCAACAGATGAGTAGAGCTTGCATGCAAGGAATGGATGTGCAGCACACTACGTATTCTGCAATAATTTATTTTGTATTAAAATTAAATGAATTTAAATTTTCTGTAAATGCTTTGCAGAATTGCATTCCAGAGCTGAAGGAACAAGGAGTGCTGGGGTCGATGGTACCAAGGAAGACGCTTACGGCTTGTCATGGAACAGCCAGAACTCTTATCTGCACAACATCCCTTTGAATAGAACCCCTTAAGAACCTCTAACCCCCTATCCTGATAATTACGTCTTTGGACAAAGGCTGGGATATGCAAACTGTAGGCAGCAGGTCAAATGTGCCTCCCTATATAACCCTGTACGGCCAGGGAGGTAAAAGTATTTATTTATTTATCTTTAAAAATTTAACGCAATTCAATCAGCACGCCTGCTTCATTTCAGCTGCTTCACTGCCAGACCAGGGAGCAGACACTGCTTCAGTTTCTCGGCCTCCTCTTTGTCTGTGATGACCAAGGTATAAAGGCATCTGCTGCATCAGACTCTCAACTTCAGATCCTTATTTTTCTTGATCTTGAAGGTCTGGCATCTTCACATTTGGGTCTGGTTATGAGCAGAAAAGCCTTGATTTCCTCAGTTTTCCGAGGCATGATGAGGGGGCTTGTTGAGGGCAGGCAGGGCCCCTCCCAGCAAGCGGCAAGAAGGGCAAAGAATGGAAAAGTACTAATTCTTACCTATGAAACTGTGCAAGCCATCAGACACGGGAAACCTAATGAAACGGAATGGTATCTTCCAAAAAAATTCCATAGTTTTCATTGGTTGGCTGTATTACAAAAAATTATAATCAATCGTTACATTTTAAACTAAGCCAATGAGACATTTGTGGAAATGTGATTTCTCTTTTTCTTACATTTCATATCTACATAATATCCTTGATTTTGCCTACTGGGCTACAAAATCTAAAAGGTTCTTGAAAGAAAGTTTATCAACTCTTGTGCTAAGATACTGATGTGACTTTTTACAGGAGAAAATAGCTTTGTGGTCATCAGGCAAACATTTACTTTAAGCTATATTTTTCCAATAGTGGTTATGAACTGCCGATGTTAATCAGAGCTGATTTTTATCTAAAATGTGAAATATTTAGCTTTGAGTTTGAAAAATATTTATTTTGAGTTTATATTAGACTGGAGTGAGTTTCTTTGTGATTGTAGCCTGATATGATAACCCCATAGGAGGAGGGTCAACCTTTTCTATCTAGCAAGAGGACTGCCTGCAGGAGGTGTGAGGGGTTCCCGTCCCTTCCTTCCTGAATAACACAGAAAGATTTTTCTTTTCTTTTGTGAAAATCCAGAAGGCACAAAATTAAACCTCATACAGTCAAAAGATTAGGCAATTTAAAGCCATTTACAACTGCATTGCTTATTCCTCAATGGTTAAAGTCTTTAAAACTCATTTTAACCTCATAAAACCTTTAAACTTTTTGGGGGTATTTTCCTTTGGGCTTTAATGTTTATGTGTGTGAGTGTTTTTTTTTTTTTTTAACCTGTTTCCTGGAGTGTTAACTATCTTTTGCATTATTTTTTCCCGCAACAGTTTCTTTAGTATAGGCCTGTCCTTTTTTGCTCTTGCTCACGTATTTTACATATGTAAACTACTACATTCTCTCCTCCCCAATACATTTTTGTTTTAATTATATACAGAAAAAGTCATTGCACCATACACTTAAATCATAGAATTTGAGAGTCAGTGTATCACAGTGGTCATAAAATGGGGTTTGGCGTAAAATTCTGGGGCCTACTTTGCTGCTTGCAAGAAGTTAAGAACATAGAGAAGAAAATGGATTCCTGTGAGCCTCACTTATCTTTATTGTAAATTGTGGATAAAAGTACTTTCCAACTCACAGGATTGTTGTGAAAATCAAAGCCCTTAAGAGAGAGAATGTAACTGTCCCAGTGTTTGGAAAACAGTCATTACTTAATAAATATGGTTTTATTATCACTAATAATGGAGAAGAATTTATGGTTTGACTGGTCTAACCTCAACATGGTGTAAGTGGGGAAACTAAGGCAAGAAGCTCTAGGTGACATATTCTAAGCTCCCCCAGCATTTCCTATTATAAGCAGATTCAGAACTTTTCATTTTAATTTCACTACATAACTAACATGCTTATATTGTGGCAGAAGCAAACCCTTGCAAAAGAGTAGTTTATATTGAGGGATGTATATATCATGAAACTAATTACAGCCATCACCACTGCTTTTATCATAAAATAATGCAGTTCTGGGCAGGAATTGATTATTATAATGGACTTTTTCTTCTCCTCTTAAATCTCTAGCCCAGTCTTTCCCAGGGTTCAATACAAGAAAGTACTTGATCACAGTAATAGTTAATGAAAATACATAATGTATTCTTACAGTACAAATATGTTAGAAAATTTCACCTATTAATAGTAATAGTGATAGTGAAATAATAAAGATACCCTTTATTAATAAACATCTAACTCTATGCTAGTCTCTGAACTGTTAGATTGACAGGTATTATCTTAATAATCTTCACTTAATCTTTACAAAAATCATGAAAAGTAGAAATCATTATTCCCATACATAGGCAGAATTAAACTTAAACGAAGAAGATAAATACACCACATTTTTAGCTGAAGGATACATGATAATAAGGGCAGGTTGCTGACGTAATAATTAGAAAGCTCTTTCCAATTCTGAAGGCCATTTCTTGGGAAATCAAATTAAGGTCTTGTTGCCTCCTTGGGGTTGTACATGAAGATATTTTGGTGCCCCCTAGAGGTTAGCAGGAATGTTCAATTGTCAAACCAAAGGAACCAGAAGCTGAAGCCAAGATAACAGGTGCTTTCTCTCCTTCTGTGCTGCTTTGGTCTCCATAGGCAGGTGTCTCAGGTACGACCACAGACCATTGAGAGGCTCTAGACTAGTGGACCTCAAACTTTCATGAGCATAAGAACCACTTGGGAGGCTTGTTAGGACACAGACTTCTGCCTTCTACCCTCAAAATTTCTGATTCTGTGGGAGTCTGAGATGTTCCATTTCCAACCTCGTTCCCCGACGCTGCTGATGTTGGGACTACACTCTGGAGCACAGTGACCTAGAGAATCATTTCAAAGCTAAAGCTCTTTCCAGAAGCAAGTTGGGTTTCAGTATCCTTGGAGTGCAGGTGCTGAGTACCCTAGCTCTTTACTACTTCCTTTGGATAATCATAAACAGAGACATGAACATCTCTCATAAAAGGGTTTAGTTCCTGAGAAACTATAGATTCTTTCATCCTCAAGTGTTCCACAAGGTCGTCTATCGATGCTGATGGGTGGAGTATTGATAGAACCATTTGAGGTTTGAAGTCAGGCAGCTCAGGTCTTGTGACAGCTCTTCCATTTAATCGGTTATGACCTGAATGAACAATATTCTTTGCTGTACAGAGTCAAATAGCAACCATCCCTGTGGTTTGACTCTTGCAAATAGCTTGGTCCACTTCGTAGGCACGAAACAAATTTTCGTTAAATCTAAATTTTTGTGATATTAGGGTTCTACATTTCCAAAACAAAGATATTGGTAGAAAACTTAGATAATTAAAATGAACGCATTTTGCAATAAGAAAAGATAGACGATAGCCTGAATGCTGTTAAGCCCACCGAATTATTCTATAAGTTTTAGGAACTTGACCAATGCTATTGTTGTTGCCTACTTTTATTTTTAAATGAGAGCTATATTTTTTATTCATATTTACTGCTTTTTCACCAATTCTCTTTATTATACCCTTGACCCATATAACCTAACTTCATAACCTTTATTGGTCTCAAAATGCAAATTGGGAGATTTTTTTTTTAATCTGAGTGGGTTTTTAAGTGTCTAAATTGTTTCTAAATTATTCTAACAACTGGATTTCTTTAAGGAGTCTTGAAGGCTGACTATAGTGGCTTCAACTTCTGCTTAATCCAGGTCAAGATTTATGGAGACCTCATGTGGTGACAAGAGGCACCACAGAAGCTTTCTTGAGTTTGACTCATTTGGAAAAAAAAAATCCAGAAAAAAATAAGACTTAAAAGTTAATGTTACTAAAGCATGCAAAGCCTCCAACAAACATCTTGCAGTAATACCGAATGAATAATATAATAATATTTTTTAGAACAAGAAATGTGCTCATGTGTAAATTTCCCTTTATTAACTGAAAAGTTGAAGACAAACAAACGTGCTATGCCTCCCAGAAATTAGTTACAATATTCCATCTTTTCTTAATGAAATTCATCGGCCATATCTTATTTAAATTTGCATCAAATTAAAAAGAATTTTTTAGACATATTGCTATGAATGTTATTTTAGCTCCCTCTTGGCTGCACATGGAATGGAAAGTAAGCCAGTGAGAATCAAACTTAAACTCAAGTCCATGACTTTCACTTACTCAACAATATCAATATTACTTATAAATAGTGGGAATGCAGGATACTTTCTTGCAATTAAAATACAGAACAATGATTCCATGTGGTGTATAAAGGGGAAGACAAATACATCTTGTTGCTGTCAAGGTATTAAAGTTGTGGATTAAATGAATTAGTGTAGCCATAAATCTATTTTAACCACTTAAGTACTAGTGTAGACTACAGAAATAGTAGGGGGAAGACTCCTTCTTCAATGATGAGGATTTGTTCTTTATCTTATTTTCCTTACAAAAACATGTGAGGTGGATTCTCCTTTCTTTTCCTTCTTATGGAAGTTACATAACAGACCTTTAAGCAAAATTCTAGAAGGACAAATGAGTTAATAAATGCCAATGTTTTGAAGTGTTAAAAAAATAGAGCAACATAAATCTATGGCATTAAAATGAGTAATTCTTCCATGACTTGGCAATTATGAATTGAGCTACAATGAACAATCTGGTGCAAATATCTTTGTTGCCAAGTGATTTTTGGTCTTTTGGATGTACATAATGGTGGGACCACACCTATGGAGCATATTGGAAGGGTACAAGTCAAATCTATCAAGCACAGAACACAAATGTCTTAACACTGTGATTAAGTAAATGAGGTGAAAGCTATGTTAATTAGTAGAATGTAAGCACTCCAATTTGTACAAATAATCAACACATTGAATCCCACAAAGGCATAAATGTATTCATGATCTATGTATATATGAC
>CAUYRH010029559.1:0-15955 GCA_963574655.1 Perodicticus potto
GCTTAGGCGATTCTCTTGTCTCAGCCTCCCGAGTAGCTGGGACTATAGGCGCCCGCCACAACGCCCGGCCATTTTTTGGTTGCAGCCGTCATTGTTGTTTGGCGGGCCTGGGCTGGATTCGAACCCGCCAGCTCAGGTGTACGTGGCTGGCGCCTTAGCCCGTCGAGCCACAGGCGCCGAGCCAGGCTTGGCTTTTCAACCTTAACATTTGGTACATAAGTGAAACCCCACATAGAACTAAAAAGAAGCCACATTTATCAGAAACTCTGAAACCACAGAGGAAAAAACAGTTGTGTCGGCATTTGTAAGATTTGGGTATAGGCTAAGAAGCATACCCGATGATTTCAGGACTAACTTGGTGTCCAGCCTTGTGCTGTAGTGTTAGCACTGCAAAAGTAGGACCTGAGCGTGAGCTCTAGGAGACCATGGAGTTGTAGGGAGAGGGTTCCCAGTGCTGCTCTGGAGCTGGGAAGGAGTGGGACACTTGCTTATGGAGCAGGGACAGCATGTGCTCCTGCAGCAGGCCTCTGGAGAGCAGTGGGCCCCAGTTCAGTGGTGGAGAACACAGGTGGTATAGTCGGAAGGCCGGGTTTGAATCCTGATCCTCCTGTTGACTAATTGTGTAATTAGTCATTCAGTCGGTCTGTGCCTCAGCTTCCACCTGCTGGAAAGAACCTAACACCTCTTGTTGGCTTGTTATGAGGAGTGGTGGTGTGTGGAGGACTCCCCTGAGCCCTGCCCTACAGCAGCCTCTCAGTGGGTACATGGTTGCCTTGTTTGCACCGTCACAGCCAGTATTCACATCAGCATTCAGCATGGTGGGTAGGAGAGTATGATTCTAGGTCCAGAAGTGTACTTGATATGCTTCTAAGGGCCTTGTGAGCTCTCTGGCTTACTGGAACTTTCTAAAACCTAACATTTGCCAAATTCCTTGCAGCAATTATCTGGTTTGTGGTACCACAATCGGACCCACCACCCTGATGTATTTGCTGCTCAGAACCATCGGTCTTCCAAGTTCTCCTCCCTCCAGTGCAGCTCCTGTGACAAAACCTTTCCCAACACCATTGAGCATAAGAAGCACATCAAAGCGGAGCACGCAGGTAGAATCAGAGTGTGAGCTGCAGAGCAAGAGGGCTTGACGATGTCTCCGGGGCTGTCCAGAAAGCCTGGCTTCTGGTGCTGTAGCCATGTGTGCTTTGGTGGTTACCTTTGTTCTGCCCCAGCACCCCTCAAGGCTGCAGCACTGGTCTGTAAGTAGCAGCAGCTTACATGGCCGTGGGTCCCAAGCCTGGAAGCAGAGCAATGTGAGCTCCTGCCAGCCCCTGAGCAAGAACCAGTCACAGCACATGGGAAGGGGGTCGCCTTTGGTGGGATGCGGGCCCCCGTAGAAATCCTGATTCCATCTCTTATCAGCTGTAACTGCATGACCTTGACAAGTGACTTCTCTTTTCTCAGCCTATTCCTTTGTCTTCAGAATGCCAGCTATTAAAACCTACCTTGCTGGTAAATTTGGGGCTAATCACTGCAGCTGTCAGTTACAGAACATTTCCTGTGTGCAAGGCACTGTGCTAAGCACTTCGTATGTATTTTCTCATTTGATTCTCACAACTTGCTTTGTATTCAGGCAGTTTGGATCCTGCTCTGATATTCTTTGCCACTAGATTATTTGGGTATACCACAGGTTTAAGGTTCCTGGCACTTGGTAGATGCTTACTAAGTATTAACCATCACCCTGCTCCCAGCACTGTTACTCCCCAACCTTGGAGAGCCTCCCTTTTGTTCTTTCCCACCACTTCTTTCCTTCTGCACTTCACAGATATGAAGTTCCATGAGTGTGACCAGTGTAAGGAGCTCTTCCCCACACCAGCTCTGCTGCAGGTTCACATCAAGTGCCAGCATTCAGGTGAGTGCCACCTCCAACTCCTACGCTAGACGACCCAGTCACTGAGCTGACTTGGGCCTTAGTTTCCTCTTCTGTAAAATGAGAACAATTGTATTCCAGTACCTGTCTCACAGCAGTGTAAAAAACTAAAGGCTGGACACCAGTAAGATCCCTTCAGCCAGTGGTTCTCAACCTTCCTACTGCCACGACCCTTTAGTACAGTTCCTCATGTTGTGGTGACCCCAAACCATAAAATTATTTTCATTGCTACTTAGCAACAAAAGGCTCAAAATTAGCCTAAGTTATACAACTCACATAGCAGTTAATGTGTTCAGCAGTTTGTTTCTCGTGTTTTCCTTTTTATGTACACACAGAGTGACATGATAAGAATGTGCGTCAAATTAAGTGCTACTTAGCAACGAGAATAATTTTATAGTTGGGGATCACCACAACGTGAGGAATTATATCAAAGGGTCGCGGCATTAGGAAGGTTGAGAACCACTGCTTCAGCGTTAGCTGTGATTGTTGTTGTTAGTGCTATCTTTCATCAAATCTAAAAGTCCAGTTAAAAATAAATGGCTAAAATGCCAATTATAAGATGCTCCGATTTTAATAAGTCATCGAGGAAAGCTGCTGGCACTTAAACTGCTGTAATATCACTTAGAGCCTGTAGGTTTTTCTGAGTGCTTATTTGGAACTTAATTTGACACACATTTTTATCATGTCACTCTGTATGTACATAAAAAGGAAAACACAAGAAACAAACTGATGAACACATTAACTGCTGCGTGAGTTGTATTTAACTTAGGCTAGTTTTGAGCCTTAGGCCTTGTGAAGCGTGTACAAGTCACACATCTCTTGACCTAGCTGTACAACACTATGGCTTCAAGGAAAAAAATTTTTTTTTCAGTGTAGCACTCAGTGTGTTAAGGGAGCAGTGTTCGTTTCAGATCTCATGTTTTCCCGCGTTTCCTCTGCTGTCAGGAGACTTGGTAATAGAACAGAGTGGAAGGTTCCATCAAGAACTTTGGTTTCTTGAGGGTTAGGTAAAACTAGTCTACTTATGATTTCTGCTTTGGGAATGTAGCCAGACCTTCATCCCTTACCTCCTCCCTTCTGAACTATTTGGTTCCTCTGAAAACCATGCACATCCCTGTCTTAGGAATTTTCTTCCAAGCCGGGGACAGTCATTCTCCCAAGTCTTGATGCTGCTACTTTTATGTTCACATGTGCATTGACAATTGACCCGATTGCCGTCTAGCCCACAGCAGTTGTGAGATGCCATTGATCCTGTTTCAGAAATGTTAAAATGCACTTCCTAGAATTGATGAAACAGCGTCCTCGGCATCATTATCTACAGCTGAATGAATAATGGGCTTTAGCAAGGACGGGTTTAGCCTGAGTCTAATGCTAATGAAGCTGTAGTGTCAGTGCCCCTCCCTTACACAGGACCCTTCCAAGGCTCTGCACTTAGTTCTGAATTGGTCATTTTATACTATTTGTCTTAAAGAAGCCCTCCGCCCAGTTATATTATACAAGCTTCAGGTCCCACAGAACCAGGATCTGTGTCTCCGCCATGATCCCGTTCTGCTTCCTCTCACCTCTCCCTCCTCTGCTTTCTCTTGGTCGTCCCACCACAGCCCATACCTCTGTCTCCCCCTCCTCCAGGGTCCCAGCCGTTCAGGTGCTTGTACTGTTCAGCCACTTTCCGCTTCCCTGGAGCGCTGCAGCACCACGTCACCACGGAGCACTTCAAGCAGTCGGAGAGCACCTTCCCCTGCGAGCTGTGTGGGGAGCTCTTTACCTCCCAGGCCCAGCTTGACAGTCACTTGGAATCTGAGCACCCGAAAGTAGTGGGCACGGAGACCCAGGCAGCGGCCTCACAGATGGTGCAGGTGATTCTGGGGCCTCGGCTAGGGCACTAGCACGGGGCTCCTAAGGCTTTCTCCAGGTGGCTCTGTTACACCAGCCTGGGGACCTCGTAGAGCGTCTCTCTTGGCCTCTCACCAAACAGAACAGAAAATGAGCCTTCTAGTAGCCATGTGTGAAATGACCCCTAAGTAGTGGGAGCCTGGAACAAGAATTTCCAAAAGGAGGAACAATCTGGTTTCTTCATTTCAGTTCACGCACTCACCTGCCTTCTGAAGAAAGCTTTGAAGTGTGCAAGAGTTGTAGGACACCCTGGAGAAGGCAGATCACTCATCGTTGGGCAGGGACCACATGCAGGTGAACACCTGTGCAGGTCCTCTGGGCTGGATATGGTACACACTTGTACAGGTCTAGGCCTCTCACCTTTACCTCGGGGAGCAGCCCACCTCTCATGCTTCAGGGGTGACCTTGATCCAGCCTCTTTTTGTTGCCCTGCTCCTCTTTTACTCTTCTTCCTGTCATCTCCAGAGGGAGTGGGCAGAAAAGGGAAAGAAACTCCGTCCTATAGATTGTCAGTGATATGTGGTTTCCTAGAGAGGAGCTAGAAATTGATGGAGGTTTTGCTCTGTTAGACCAGCCCACCATCTCGTTCCACAGATCAGTCTGTGATAAACTATGTTTCCCCTCTGGCAGCAGAGGGGACGTCAGGTGGGCAGGACCCCAGTGACACTCCTGCAGCCGAACCACCAGTGCTGCTCTGCTCTTATTAGGGAATATGTCCTTCAGGGGCAAAAGTGGGGCAGGGGGTTCCATTCCTGAGAGGAAAAAAAAATGTCAGTTTGAAAAACTCCATCCGGAATAGTTATTGACTGAACCTCACGGTTGATCTCCTTGCTCCAGTAGCACCAAGAAGGTGCCGACCTTGGCTTCCTTGCTTGTGCCAGCTTTACACTCTCGGCTGGTTCTCAAGAGCAAGATATCTGCTCCCTCTGAGGGCACGCTGGTTTGAAGATGTCAAAAGGCATCAAGCTGCTCTGGGGTCCATAGGTCAGAAACATCAACTTGGAGGTTCAGGCAGGAATAGGGTGTGCTTAACCACAGAGTAGTTCTCCCTGACCTGAGAAGGTCACCTGGAACAGATGCTGCGGATTTGCAAGGGGAGGAAGTGAAGGGCATGGGGTGCCTGCTCTGCCGGCTGGGAGCCCAGGGAATGGGCTGATAGACATCGCAGATCATCCACTCTTTCTTCCTCCTAATCTCTAAACCTCGTATCCTTCAGGGAAGGCTCTCATCCTGATAGAGGTCCAGAGATCCCACCCGTGGCCAGCCTGGGCTTCTGGTAAATCACCCCCATTCCCATGTTTCAGGCGCCAGACCAGCCAGCCTCAGCAGCATTCCTCTCACAGGCACACACTTCTACCGTGTCATCCTTGAGACAGGAATACCCAGTGTGAGAAACTGAGCCCATGTTCACTGGTGTGTAATCATAGAGTCCGGGCACCCCGAGATGGCGTACTGAGTGAAATTATAGCAATTTAGTGCACAGAGTTATTTAAATTGTTTGCCTGCCTTCTCTTTTGCATCACTGGTATGTTAGACTTGCCTCTTCCCATTAGGCACATGTAATTGCTCTCCTCAGGTGAAAACATAAATATCATCATTACAGCATGAGATGAAAACCATGTAAATTCTGGGGAGCTAACTGTGAACACTGCCCAGAGCAGTCTCATGGTCTTTTCCTTTCAGGTGATCCAAGCCTCAGAGCCAGGGGCCCCAGCAGAGCAGGTGATCACTTTGGAGGAGACCCAGCTTGCTGGGTCGCAGGTGTTTGTGACATTGCCGGATTCTCAGACATCTCAGACCAGCTCTGAGCTCGTGGCGGTGACTGTAGAGGATTTGCTGGATGGTACCGTGACTCTGATCTGTGGCGAAGCCAAGTGAGTGGCTGCTCGTCTGCTGGAGGGGTTCCTGCCTTCACACCAGGGAGGAGGCTCTACAACTTGCCCTTTGCCTTCTGTCCCTGGCCATCCCAAGTGGTGCACATCTTAGCTTGGCAGCAGTCAAAACCATCTCACTTGGGAAACGTCAACACCAGCACCACCGTCCTTCATAGCAGACAGGCCTCCTTCCCCACAGGCCTGCAGCTTTGGCCTTGCTGACACTGTCCATCCCAAGGGACGTACAGCTTCTGAAACAGTCTGAAAGTGCTGGGATGGGAGCTGGTAACCAGCACAACCAGGGGGCACCATGTGCTGACAGCACCCAGTGAGCTGGGGCCTTGGCCACAGAGTGGAGTGCAAACACTGCCGGTGCCTCAGGCCACTAAAAAATGAAAGAAGCACCCACAGGGCATCCAGGGACCCCAGCCGTGAGCACACTTGGCCCCTTCCTGACTCCTGTCATCCTCTCTGCTTGGATCCGCTGCCACTGTGGCCACAGCCGGCACCCTGGTGGTAGGAGTGGGACAGGTACCCATGTTAACAGTGCAGAAAGCCCTCATTTCTAGGCCTAGTCCCACCTGGCCAGTAGTCAGCCCTCCCCAAAACAAAGCCTTTGGAGTGTTTCTCCTGGAAGCGTTTAATGTGAGGTGTTCAGCAGCAAGGAATATACCTTTCCAGGACATTCTTCATGGTGTTGGTTACTGAGGGCTGCTTTTTACAGCTCTGCCATATTATCCTCATCTTCCCCTAGTCAAAGGCTAAAACTTCTGCCCAACCTGCAGGCTTGGCTTGCTCCCTCTGGAGCCTATGATGAAACTGCTACAGTGGCACCAGGCAGGCAGTCCTGTCCGCACAGAGGAGCAGCTGCGATCACCCCTGCCTTCATTTCTGCCACTGGCTTCCATGCCATGGGAGTGGCCTGCTGGCTAAGCCCCTCAGGCTGCCACACTTACTGCAGGACAGGACTGCATTTAGAGTCTGAATTTCACAAAGCTTTTTTATCTTTAGTTCCTAAAATATAATCTGATAATTAATGGTTTGTGGAATCCATTATGAAGTGCAATTAGGTGGATATGGGTTCCTATCGTTTGGAGAGAATGACTAGCATTTATCTTCTTTCCCTTTGATGCCAAAAGGTTGAAATTTGCCGGTGCAGTGTTTACGCACCAGGCAGGACTCCCTGCCACATTGTGTGGCTTGTCCCCTTGCGGAGGGGAGGCCCGATTTGATCACTCACCCTCCAGCCGCACTAGCAGAGATAGGCTCACCCCTTCTTTCCAAGCACACCACGTAATGCCGTGTACAGAGGCAGGGAGTCAAGTTCAGTTATGGTTGGAGCTTTCATTGCTGCCACACACTCAGGTCATACGCTGCTAGAAGAGCAGAAAGTAGACACTGGACACTGACCAGCGTGTTCTCTGGCCACCATCGGCCTGGCTGTGTACAGGCAGCCTGATGGTGTCCACAGCGGGGTCCAGCTGCCTCTGCCTGCAGTCCTGTTCTCTTGTTGATATGCAGATTGCTTGAGCTTGACAGTTCAGAGCTCTTCTCACCCTGAACAAAATGAAATTTTTAAAGGAGAGTCAGCCACAGAAGCCAAAAGCTGACCAGAAGATGGTGCTCAAACCTTGAAGACTTTGCCTCCATGTGAAGGCCTCACTGTTTCTACCAAGGCCGCCCCTGTCTTCTTAATGTTTTTTAGGCCTGGGAACTGTCAGACCAAGCGAGCTCTTTATCTGCAAGTGAAAAAATGGCATGGACTCTGCCCGTGGCACCCGATAAGACCCAATGAAAGGCAGTGAGGTGGCACATGGCTCAGTGGCTGAGGATATAGCTCCTCACGAGCCATGGGTGGTGCCTGGAACTGCAGTGTCAGTGAAACTTCTTGCAGCCAAAACACATAAAAATCAATTGCTAAGGGCTTATAGGAGAAAGTGATTTAAGAAAAAAAAATTCTTCTGAAGAAAGCTATGAGTTGATCTTTCTAAGTGTCAGAGAACTATAGGTGTCGGATCCTTTCAAGCCTTGCAAAATCCTTTCTCAGGTTTGTGATAGGGACCCAGATCATGGCAGGACACTTGTTTCTTCAGAATCACCAGACTTGCAGCTTGCCATGCTGAGAGCAAACAGAGAAGTCCTACTTGCTGCCAGGACCACTAAGTGTTTGCTCTGAGGCGGCCCCTGCCTTGGCTGGCTGTGATTCTATGGTGTTACTCCCTAGAGCAGCCCAAGCATGGATTTTATTGGGAAAAATTTTCCAGTTCCACTTTGTCATTTTACTCTTTTCACCACTTATACCCAAGAGACCTTCCGAATTGCTGCCACGAAGAACGCTGTTAATGTGGTCTTCTTAGTCCCTACCACTTGTTTCATTATGGCGCTT
Organism: Perodicticus potto; assembly: GCA_963574655.1. Lineage (NCBI taxonomy): Eukaryota > Metazoa > Chordata > Mammalia > Primates > Lorisidae > Perodicticus > Perodicticus potto. The sequence continues at coordinate 8,075 of CAUYRH010029559.1, forward strand.
GTGTTCTCTTTGCCTCACCCGCATTCCTCGTGGCCTCTGGGCTGAACTTGGGCCATTAGTGGTTTGGGGAGTCTGCAGGCACATGGGGAGTCCTGGAACATGTGGATCTCCAGACCTTTTCTGCTTCCAGAGCTCCTGATCTAGCTGGTAAGGAGGGAGAGGCAGTCAGATTTCAAACTGGCGTCTAATTCTGTGGGAATATAGGTCTCAGGTAAGGAATAGAATTTGCCCATCAGAGATAGCAAGTATAGCAAGTAGATGATTCAAGAGCAGGGACGAGACTGTCACTGTCCAAGGACATGAGCAGAACCTGGACCCAGGGGGCAGAGGCAGAGGTCATTACTCATTTGTCTTAGAAAGACTGTCTCTGCTGTCTTAGAAGCTCTGTCTGGAAAACTTTGAGCCAACGAGTACCAGGGTCTGCGGTGTGAACACCAGGTGCCCTCGGTGGTTCAGGTCCTCTCTGAAGAGGAAGTGTTGTGACTTGCCAGTGTCCACAGGAGGCACGTCACCTCATTCCTCAGGCGAGAGTTCTGATGATCAGAGGCAGAGGGACAAGATGAGGTCCAGTCAGACAGTGAATGGCGAGATAAATCTCTGTTGTCTATTTGCAGCTTCAATCAGGGGGAGCTCCCAGAATCAAGAGGAAGATGAGGGGGCCCCTGGGTTCCTCTCTCACCCCGGGGGCTGTTAGTGACCCTGTGGTCACCACAGTTTGGTGACATCCTCCTGGGTATCTGAGGGTGTGCTTGAGACCTGCGAATAGACTGAGGGGATGAAAGTGCTCACTGTACACAGAGGGGACAGGTGGTTCTGGAGGGACGTGCAGTTGCACGGTGGTGGAGAAGATGCTGGGAGGCTTTCATCAGTCCTCCCAAAGGAAGAAGTCAGCACCCCTGCGCTGTCTGCGTGGCCCCGTGTATCCCAGGGAGACTTGGGAGGCAGGAAGAAAAGGGAAGCAAAAGAACAATTTGGGGATGAAGGGAGTGTCAGAGGCAAGTTGATCATTGTTTTGTTGCCATGGAAACCTTGGGATGGAAGGACATAGGCCAAAAGCTTGGAAGCCCAGATGAAACTCAGTAACTTGCTGCTGCCACTGGGCCTGTAAGGGAAACACTGTACTTTGGGGAGTACATCGTTGAGGGAAAAAATCATTCCCTGAGCTAAATTTACATCATTTCCAATGGTGGACATGTTCATTGTCTCTTCCCAAGGCTAGTCTCTGCCGCCTCCACCTGTCATCAGGACAAGCACATGATGTTATACATAGAATAAATGTGATTACAAACCATATTCACGTCCAACCTGCACTAATCTGTGTAAATAAAATATTGTGCTTTGAAAAAAATTGTGTTGTCTGAGTTTCCAATGGACTGTGATGTTACAGACCTGGTTTCTGTTTGGTTCTGAGCATATGTCAGTGTTGGGCACGGGTTTGACAGGCCTGGTTTCCTAGAGACTGATGTGTTAACCTTCAGGCCATACATGGCCTGGGGAGAAGCTCTCCTGTCATGTGGAATCTCGTTTCCTAAACCCATTTGCCAGGGAGTGAGTGTGGGGCAGTGTTTAAGAACATACGCTTTGGTTTCTGACCTGGGGACATCCCAGCTGTGCTATGTGACCTTGACTGAGGTGCTTAACCTCTGTGAGCTCCCCCCCTTCTGGCTCCTCGCCATAAAATGGGGAACATGATTGTACTTACTCCACAGTATTGGAATACAAATTCTGGATTTAAAGAAGTTAGTGTAGGGAGTTCTAGTTGGTATTTTAAAAGTCCTTTGCATACAAGCTGGTCATCTCCTGCATTCCCTGGCACTGAGAAGGTTCATTCTGATACCTTTATGTGTCTCTCTTCTTCCTCTCTCTGAATCCTTAGGGATCCTTATAATGCCCACTAATTTTAATTTATCTCTTAAATCTCAACTGTCCGCAAAGCACAAAATGCTGAGCAGATAGTTATAAAATAAAGAGACACTATCCCAGTGAACCGCTGAAAATGTCACATCGCTGGCAGCCAACAGGAAAACGAGAGAGACACACACGGGTAGGATGCACATAATGTCTGCAGGAGAACCAGCAGGTAAGGCAAGGGGAGGCATGTCAGATCCTGCAGCCCTCGAAGCTGAGGTCAGCCCTGAGTGGGGGAGGCAGGGAGAGGGGAAGGCTCTGTGCATGCTTTTCCCGGGACAGTCCTAGACTAGCACAAATGGACCTTGTCCACAGCCCAGAAGCACCTTTGTGAAGGAAAGCCCCTCTGCTAAGCAGGGTTTTTGGAGAGAGGAGGTGGAGCTGACTAAATTACATTTGCAGCAGTAGTCCCGAGAGTGTCCCAGGCAGCCACAGGGTAATTGCAGCATACATTCAGGACCCAGCCATGAAGGTGAGCGAGAGCAGAGGTGAGGTGCTGCTGTGGGCTAGGCGGGGCTGAGCAGGGGTGGGGGATAAACCGAGGGATCCCCTGGTGATCGGTGATGTCAGGTGGGGGCCAGGGTGGCTGGCTATAAGGAACCTAGCAGCACAGTGGGCAGGGCCTGGACTTGGGAGCCCCCCACCCTCACCCCTTAGTAGACAAATGACCTCAAGTGAATCTTCCTAATGGTGAGTGTGAGGAGAAAACATTTATAAAATGCCTGACAGATGTTACCATAAAGACATTTGCTCTCTAATATTTATAGAGGCCCAATTCACAATTGCAAAGATGTGAAAACAGCCCAAATGCCCTTCAGCACACAAGAGGATTAATAAGCTGTGGCATGTGTATACATTGGAATACTATCCAGCCATAAAAAGATGGAGGTTTTGGAACTTCACTAACAACCTGAATGGATTTAGAGAACACTCTTAAATATCACAGGAAAGGAAAAGCAAGCTTCACATGTGCTCAATAGTAAGTTGAAACTAGTAGATTAACAACTACTGCTCACCTGAGATTTTATCAATTAAATTCAAGAAGAGGGGAGAGGAGAGGGCTCAGCCAGTTCCCATCCAAGGGGAACAATAGACAGGTATATGGCACACTTCGTGGGTGAAGGAAACAGCTACGACTTGGACTTTACCTTCCAAATGCAAACAATGTAGCCTACTCTTGTGTACCCTTGTATTAATTGGAAATTTGAAAATAATTAAAAATGCTTGACAGTGCAGATGCTTCGTAAAGAATGGCTGTTAATGTGCATAAAACTTTCAAAGGACCTAGGGAAATACCAGGGCAGAGAAGGGCCGGAAGAGAGGATGCCTAATGTATCCTAAGATGGAAGACCTGAACCCAGTGCACAGGTAGCCAAAACCAGGTCAGAACATTCTGGGCTGCATGAAAGTCAGGCTACGGCCCCTGTGCCGGGTCAGGGCGAACAGTGATAAGAGGGCACCAGGCCCACCCAGGAGTGGAGCAGGGGCTCTTGGAGCCCTTTGGCGCCATAGCTGAGGGCTCGCATCTGAGTAAAGACCTTGACCAAGACATGACCTTGGTCAGGTCATGTGCTGCAGGAATCCTGAGTACAGACCTTGGAATGCCAGATGGGAACACATCCAGTGAGAGCAAGAAAAATGGAAAGAGTGTGAGGAGTTCTGGCCTCCTCACCTCACCCCCCGGTGTTCATTGTTTATTCTTACTCTATGAGCTTCTGCTTAGGGATGTGTTTGGAGTGAAAAGTAGCTCATGGTTCCTCGTGGACTTGCCCTGGGAAGTGTCTCAGGACTTAGGGTTTCACTGAGACCAGGGTGATAGGACGTGGGCGTAGAAACCAAGCTCATGTCTTCCTCAGTGGAGTTCTTTAGGCGTTTTCTTGTGCATGCATCTGTCTTTGGCCCTGTCACCCAGAGCTGCCTGGGCGTTTGTGTACTGGATGGGTACTCAGTGGGTGCTTAGTAAATGTCGCCTGCTGCTGGAGACAGGAAGACAGTGTGGCTGTGCCCCATGTGTTCTGTGTGAGCTGTTTCCAGCTAGCAGTGGAATATGCCAGCATTCTGTCTGCTGCTCTCCATCCCCTCGTGTCTGCAACCTTGGGAGGCAGAAATAGTGGGTGCTTGGTCAGGTCATGTGTGCTTGCAGGAATCCTGAGCTCCGTCATGGAGAAAGAACTTCCCCAGCGTTCTCTAAATCTGCATGCTGACATTTCTCTACACAATTGAATCCTGCTTGTGCAATTGTATATGTTGTGCCTTAATTCTTTTTGAAAAAAAAATTTTTAGAAGCAGGGTCTCACTATATTGCCCAGGGTGATCTTGAACTCCTGATCTCAACTGATTCTCCCACCTTGGCCTCCCACAGGGCTGGGGTGACAGGCATGAAGCACTGCATCCAGCTCTGGCCTTAATTCTTTTTTTTTGGCCAGGGCTGAGTTTGAACCCGCCACCTCCGGCATATGGAGCCGGTGCCCTACTCCTTTGAGCCACAAGCACCGCCCTCAGGCCTTAATTCTTACACAGCTTCATCTCACTTTGGATTTTTTTTTTTTTTTTTGAGACAGAGCCTCAAGCTGTCACCCTGGGTAGAGTGCTGTGGCATCACAGCTCACAGCAACCTCCAACTCCTGGGCTCAAGCGAGTCTCCTGCCTCCGCCTCCCAAGTAACTGGGACTACAGGCGCCCGCCACAATGCCTGGCTATTTTTTGGTTGCAGCCATCATTATTGTTTGGCGGGCTCAGGCTGGATTTGAACCCGCCAGCTCAGGTGTATCTGGCTGGCACCTTAGCTGCTTGAGCCACAGGCGCCGAGCCCTCACTTTGGATTTTAAACAGCTCGCGGACAGAGAGTATCTCGTGCTGTCTTGGTTTCTCCGAGAGCAGGGAGTCCTCTGTTGTGTACACGGAGCAGTGATTTTCAACCAATGTGCTGTGAAAATTTTTAAAGATCGTTAATTAAATTATTTTCAAAAGAAGTTCAAGGCACAGTAAATATATTCTTTTCTTTACTCCTTTTTTTGGATCAGCATAATTTAAGTATGCTGTGGAAGTTTACCATAGGTTCAAGTATGCGTGAGATAAAAAAGGTTGAAAACCACGGCCCTACAGGCTCAGTCGGAGCCAAGCAGTACTTCCCGCTCACCCTCACTGCGCTCAGGGGGAACCCCACTTCCGTATCTCACTCCCACCAGCGAGGCTGCTCCCCAAGTTACCTGCGTGCTAGTCTATCAGAGCATCCTCTTCTCTGTGCCCTCCGAGAAGAGATTAGCAGAAGGCTAAGAGCAGCCAGCCGGGCCCCACCGCCCCCAGCTGCTCTGATCAAACACCACTCCTGCCAGCTCTTGCACTGGCTCCCCCAGCGCTGGCCAGAAACAGCTGATCAAACACATCAGCACAAGGTCAGTCCAGGGACCCACAGTCCCCTCCAGAGGAAGTTTCATAGCCCTGCCATCAGGAGGGTCTGATAAAAATGGGCAGGGGGTGGGGAAGGGGGCCCACAGAGCTTGTATAAGACCTAACAGCTTTCATTGCATTTAAATGCTCCACTCAGGGTCCAGAACAAAGCGTGCATTTGCAGAGAGCCCAGGAACTGACGCCGCAGAACAGGTAGCTGTGGGGGTGGGAGCAATGGCAAGAAGGAGTGTGTGTGGGTTTAGGAGCATGGGATTATTAGATTGTCACAGGATGACTTAAGATCCTCCCTCACTAAACTGTGACCCCTTCAAGGGCAAGGACAGTGCATTATCCTCATATTCACACACGCACACACACCACCCCCCAGGCAGGCAGTCTAACACATCAGGTGTCTGAGTGCACAGGTGTTTTAGACCTGGAGTTCTGGGAGTTCATGGGGTGCATGGCTGCTGGTTAGGGGGGTTACAACCTAGTTAGCCAGGCGAGGATGAGAAACAAGTACCCAAAACATCCATGCTGGTCTAAACTCAAGCCCCGAAGCTCATGGTACCTACAAATCCTGGGCGGGGGCGGGGGGTCTGTTTGTTTGATTGGTTGGTTGTTTTTTTCCACGGGTGGGGGAAGAAGGGAAGGACTAATATTTTTTAGAAATATTGTCATGGTCGGTAAGCAGTGATATTAAGTGCTTACCACATGTGGACAATGAACTAGGGACTTTAAGTGGTTCTTACTTCTTAGAATTGTAGCACCAACTATGTGGTATAGGGGCTGAGATTATCCCTGTTACTGGTAAGGAAACCAATGCCAGAGAGGTGAAGTCCCCACACGGCCCGTGAGCTGCACAGCTGGGATTTGCTGTTAAATACCACTGATATGTTAAAGCATTTCTTGCTTAACACCCAATCAGCCAGAAAACGTACCTTATCCTACTTTCCGTGCCTTGAGCAGCCTTGTCTGTCACACCTGGACTATTCTCATAGCTACTGGAGCAGGTAGGGAGTCTCTCTCCTTTCTCTTTCTTCCTATCCATCCTGTCTGAGACAGCGAGACAGGCCTAAAACCCTGCTCTTGTCAGCTGAAAAATAGGGTGTCCAGTAGCGAAAAGAGCCATGTCCTTTGCCTTCTTGCTTTGGGATAATAGCCTGGGCCCTGTCACTTTTGAGACACCTGCACTCATCACGGTTTCACCAGTCCTTACTCAACATATGAGAGCTCCCCTGGGGCTCCTCCTTGGAAAGCAGGATGGCCACAGCCTGCCAGGGCCCTGCGCAGTGCCTGGCACTGTGTGCAAGGGTGGGTCCCTGACCTGGGCAGCTCTGGGATGCATCTTGGCTTCTCTGACTTCTCCAACTCCACCTAGCCCAGGGCTCCTAAAGGGAAAACATTTTCCAGAACAGCAGCCATTTTATTGGAGAGTATGAGATCAGAAGACCACATAAAATGCAGTGATTCAGAGCTCTACTAGAGAGTTAATTCAGCTCTGGGTTCAAATTCCCACTCTGTTCCTTATTAGACGTGCCACTTTGGTTATATTGACCTTTCTTTTATCATGATTCTCTTGTCTATAAATGGGAGGTGATAAAAACTCTTAGGGTGATTGCACAGATTAAAGAGACATGAATAGAATCTTCTCTAAAGAAGACAGACGAATGGCTAACAAGCGTATGAAAAAATGCTCATCATCCCTAATTATTAGAGAAATGCAAATCAAAACCACTCTGAGATACTATCTAACCCCAGTGAGAATGACCCACATCACAAAATCTCAAAACTGCAAATGCTGGAGTGGGTGTGGAGAGAAGGGAACACTTTTACACTGCTGGTGGTACCTTTTTGGAAGGAAGTATGGAGAACTCTCAAAGAACTCAAACTAGACCTCCCATTTGATCCTGCAGTCCCATTACCAGGCATCTACCCAGAAGGAAAAAAATCCTTTTATTATAAGGAAACTTGTACTACACTGTTTATTGCAGCTCAATTTACAATTGCCAAAATGTGGAAACAGCCTAAATGCCCACCAACCCAGGAATGGCTTAACAAGCTGTGGCATATGTACACTATGGAATACCATTCAGCCATTAAAAAAAAAATGGAGGCTTGGCACCTGTGGCTCAACGGGCTAAGGCGCCAGCCACGTACACCTGAGCCGGCAGGTTCGAATCCAGCCCGGGCCTCCAAACAACAATGATGGCTACAACCAAAAAACGGCCGGGCATTGTGGTGGGCGCCTGTAGTCCCAGCTACTTGGGCAGCGGAGGCAGGAGACTCACTTGAGCCCAGGAATTGGAGGTTGCTGTGAGCTGTGATGCCACAGCCCTCTATCCAGGGTGACAGCTTGAGGCTCTGTCTCAAAAAAAAAAAAAAAAAAATGTAGACTTTACAGCCTTTGTATTAACCTGAATGGAAGTGGAACACATTATTCTTAGTAAAGCATCACAAGAATGGAGAAGCATGAATCCCATGTACTCATTTTTGATATGAGGACAATTATTGACACGGTGGGGTGGGGGAAGGGGAGAGCAGAGAGAGAAAGAATGAGGGAGGGGTGGGGAAAGGAAGAGG
>CAUYRH010029560.1:0-27920 GCA_963574655.1 Perodicticus potto
CCGGGCATTGTGGCAGGCGCCTGTAGTCCCAGCTACTTGGGAGGTGGAGGCAGGAGACTTGCTTGAGCCCAGGAATTGGAGGTTGCTGTGAGCTGTGATGTCACAGCACTCTATCCAGGGTGACAGCTTGAGGCTCTGTCTCAAAAAAATAAATTAATTAATTAATTAAATTAAATTAAATTAAAATTAAAATTTAAAATTTAAAAAAATTAAAAAATAAAAAAAAAGAGTCTGAGGTTACTGTGAGCTTTGATGCCATGGCACTCTACGGAGGGCAACCTAGTCAGACTCTGTCTCAAAAAATAATAATAGTTAAAATAAAATAAAATATAACATTTACTATAGCTAATTTGTCTGGTCAGTCCAACATCTAAGCTTCCTTGGGGACAGTTTCCATTGAATGCTTTTATTTCTGTATATGAGTAATGCTTTCTTGGTGTTTCGATTTAAAGTGTTCATGTATAGTATAGCAACTCTGTAAATCAAATGTCCCCTTTTCTCCTGAGGGTTTTTTTGTAGCTTGTTGTTGTTATTTTGCTATTCGTTTGTTTAGTGGTTTTCCTTGACTAATTTTGTACAGTCTGTATGCTTTGTTAAGTGTGATCACTAAAATCTCTTCTCAGTTAGGTTAATGGTCAGGTAAATATTGACAGCGATTTTCTCAGGTGCCTTGAACTAATAAGTTTTCCGGCCTTTGCTTAGGAATACTTCGGATGTGTGGAGACATACTTTCAATTTTCTAGAAATTTAAAACTATACCTTAGTCTTTATTTGTTCACTTTCTGCTTGTGTAGGGTTTCAAGATAAGCGAGAAGTGAGATACGGGCCTTCTTGGGTCTTTGCTGCACAACCCTGCATATGTGTGCAGCCATCTAGATACCCAGGATTATGTCAGGTTTACAAGTCACCTATGACATTTTATTCCTCAGATTTCCCCTTTTAGGTCTCTCTCTCTCTCTGTCATCCTCCTGCTTGCCCCAACTGATATAAATACCCCAAGCAGCTGCATTATTAAACAACTTTTCTTGCTAACTTTTTTAGCAAATGACCTAGGAATAGAGCTGTTTGCACCAAGTAGGCTTCAAGTCAAATTAAATAAAAACAAGTCCCATGAACAGGGATTTTCGGAAGAGCTGTTAGCTAGGTCAAGTAGTGACAGTTCTCGGGCGGTGAGGTTTTTAGGGGACTTCAAACATGCTCTGTCCCTTCATCGCTGCTAGGCTGCTTGTTCCCACAGCATGGTTGTGAGGCTATCTATTTGCAAGGTTACTAAAAAGCAAAAAACAGAGGGAGGAAAACAGGTCCAGTTAAGATGCTAGAAATACCATTGATCTTACCAAGAGTCTACCTTTTATTTTCTACCCTTAAAGAAAAGAAAATAAATGCTCCTGAAATTGTTACAAGCATTTGGTTAATTTCAAAAGTTCTGAAAAACTTTATTTAGACTGCATTTGCCAATGTTCTCATTGTTTTTATGGAGGAACAGATTTGGGGGATCTTTCCTCCACCCTTCCAGAAGGGCATCCCCCATTATATCTACATATTTTTAATAAGATTTCCACATGCATCTAGTTTGTACACATGATTTACTCTGTTTATACATTCTCTAAAATCCTGAATAGCCCTGTAAGTTGTAGTAGGAGAATCAAAGGCTCACAGTTCATTAGTGCTTTAGAAAAGTGACATCAACATTTTTATATTAGTAAGCTGCTAAATTCCTTTTCTGCCTTCCTTGGCTTCTAAATCTAAATCCTTTCATTTATTCCCACATGGAATTATAATTATTATTATATTTTTTAAAGACAGAGTCTCACTTTATCGCCCTCAGTAGAGCGCTATGGTGTCACAGCTCACAGCAACCTCCAACTGCTGAGCTTAGGCAATTCTCCTACCTCAACCTCCCGAGTAGCTGGGACTATAGGTGCCCACCACAACGCCCGGCTATTTTCTTGTTGCAATTTCACCAGGCCAGGTTCGAAACTGCCACCCTCGGTATATGGGGTTGGCACCCTACCCACTGAGCCACAGGTGCCATCCATAATTATAATTATTATTAATTTATTACTTATGATATTTATTGATGAAGATGAGAAATGTTGATGTGTCATTCATACCCTAAATATGTGTGTATGTATATTTTCTCCTACCCTATATTAGTGCTTACCATCTTTCATACACTCATATGAACACATCAGTTGCACCTATGCAAAACACCTTAGGCTCCACTGAGACTTTTATCTTCACTGATTTAATTTTGTGAGCTGATCCTCCTGTCTCAGAGTGTCAGGTCTTCTCTTTCTCTACACAATAAGCAGGGGTATAGTACTTAGAAGGTGCGTTGGTTGTATTGTTTATTTTCACATGGGGAGACACTCTGTATAACTTCACTTTTTTTTTTTTTTTTTGAGACAGAGCCTCAAGCTGTCACCCTGGATAGAGTGTCGTGGCATCACAGCAACCTCCAATTCCTGGGCTCAAGCGAGTCACTTGCCTCTGCCTCCCAAGTAGCTGGGACTACAGGCGCCTGCCACAACGCCTGGCCATTTTTTAATTTTTGGTTGCAACCATCATTGTTGTTTGGCAGGCCCAGGCTGGACTTGAACCCACCAGCTCAGGTGTACGTGGCTGGCGCCTTAGCCCGTTGAGCCACAGGTGCTGAGCCTAACTTCACTTTTTAAAAAAAAAATTCTGTCAAGGGCAGGTCGCAGGAGCTCACGCCTGTAATCCAAGCACTTTGGGAGGCCAAGACAGGTGGATTGCTAGAGATCAGGAGTTCTAGACCAGCATGAGCAGGAGCGAGACCTTATCTGTAAAAACTAGCTGGGCATTGTAGCAGGTACCTGTAGTCCCTGCTGCTTGGGAGGATGAGGCAAGGGGATCATTTTAGCCCACGAGTTTGAGGTTGCTGTGAGCTATGATGCTGCAGTACTCTACTCAGTGTGACACCTTGAGTGGAATCATCTTTTTTTTATTTTTATTTTTATTTTTTTTTGGAATCATCTCTTTTTTGAGAGACCAACATGAGCATAGATTTCATTACAGTTCCTAGTGAGACTGTGTCTCAAAAACAAAAAAATTCTGGCATATTTTTATTGTTGCTCAGATTATGCTGTTAGGTAGGTAGGCCTTGAACTGAGAAACGTTGTCGCATTAGAATTACATTACTTACAAAAGCACCTTGGTTTCGTCTCCCCCTTCAGATGAGGAACATACCACGGAACACACACCAAACCACCACGTGCCTCAGCCCCCACAGGCAGTGTTCCCAGCATGCATCTGTGCGGCCGTACTTCCCATTGTTCATCTGATGGAGGATGGCGAGGTGCGGGAAGACGGAGTCGCAGGTACAGTTGTGACCAGTCACAACATCCATGACGTTCTCATGGATGGAGTACAGTAGGTCAGTTCATCTGATGGAGTACGGTAGATCAGTTCTGAGCACCAAACGTGTTGAGTTGTTTTATGCAGGCATTATAGTTACAGATTTATAACATAACGTACAAACACTATCCCTCCTCTTCCTTTTCCAACTGTCTTACAAAAAAATCGCATTTACTAAAGCCGGGCAAGGTGGATCAAACCTATAATCCTAACACATGGGAGGCAGAGGCAGGTGGATTCCTGAGGTTTGAGACCAGCCTGAGCCAGAGCGTCTCTGAAAATAGCCAGGTGTTGTGGTGGGTGCCTTTAGTCCCAGCTACTCGGGAGGCAGAGGCAAGAGAATCATTTACGCCCTAGAGGTTGAGGTTGCTGTGAGCTGTGATGTTATAGCACTCTACTGAGGGTGACAAAATGAGACTCTGCCTCAAAAGAAAAAAAAAGGAAAAAAAACTGCATTTACTATGTAAATTAGCTATTTATGTCTGGGAGATTTTCTTCTGATAGTGAGAACAACACTTATTAAGCTACATAGAAATACCATAATAACTTGGGCCACCACAGAAATCTTAGCTATAGCTTGATGCCACTAATGCCATAGCTTTCATTTAATTACTTTTCCAGAGGCACTATTCTCTGAATAAATAATTGCAAAATGAAATTATAAGATGAGTTACATTTGTGACAAAAGCTTCATATTCTTAATGTTGTATAAAAATATTATTATATTAATATATTATATTATATATTATAACTCAATAATGGCTTTTTAACACACACCCCCAAATAGGCAAACAACATAATATTAAACAACACAATTATTTAAAACAACAATAAAATCGTAAATTTCACCTACATAATAGGCAAAGAGAAATGAAAATGCCTATAGTTGGTGAAGGAACAGGGAAAAGAACATCTTCACATATGAATATAAACTTGATATAAGCATTCTAGAACAGAGTTCCAGATATGTATCAGAAATTTTTAAAAGGTTGAAAACCCTTTGATATAGATCTGGCTTTTATCAATTTCCTAAGGCAATAGAGAGCTACATTATAGTTTAGATAGGAAATCATACATTGAACATTATTTAAAATAGCAAATACTTGGAAAGAGTTTAAATATCTAACAACAAGCAATTAGTTAATCATGTTCTATATGACAGCAGTCTGTGCATATTAGAAATTCTTCTAGGAGAATATTAATATATAAAAGTGTTAAGTATATTACTAACTAAAAAATTGAGTGCCTAGAATGTTTTCTATGTACAGTACTATTTTAAAATACATGTAAGTACATATTTCATGTATATGAAGGGAGATATTCTGAACTGGTAATAGTGGTTTCTGTGACAGGTGAACTAACCAGTCTTTTTTTTCTCCTTGTGTGTTTTTGTATTTTCTACATTTTAAGATTGTACCACCTTACTTAAGCAATTAGAATAAATATAATGTTGTAAAGAGTTTTTATTTTTAGATAACACATAATAATTGTACATGTTTATAGGATACAACACAAAGTGCTATTTCAATACTTGTATACAATGTATAATGATCAAATCAGGGTATTGACCATATTATTCACTCCAACTGTGTTGGGAATATTCAAAATCCTTTCTTTTAGCTATTTGAGAATAACACGGACAGATGAAATGTATTCTTAACTATTGATAACTCTTGTCTTCCCAGAGCTTACTCCTGCTATCTTCTGTAATTTTGTATTCATTTACCAAGCTCCCCCTATCCACACACTGCTACCCTTCACAGCTTCAAGTTACCGCTATTCTACTCTCTACTTCTGTGAAACCAACTTAGTTTCTATGTGTGACTGAGAACATACAGTGTTTATCTTTCTGTGGCTGGTTTATTTCATGCATAAAGATAGTTTTGCAACTAATTTCAACCTAAGAAAAACCCACACCTATTAGAACTATTTGTAGAGACACAGCAAACCTAACGCTCTAAATGTGTGTGTGTTTCTTAATACTATTGATGTAGCTCTTAATTTCATTTGAATAGTTAACTTCTGAAGCAAGAATCGATATCATTTATTCAAAATATAGGCTGAGTAATAAATTTATGCTAACTTCTGTATTCCTAGTTTATAAAATTAATGGAATTTGCAGGCTATTCAGACTGAAGGTCATCCAATGTTTAACTCCACTGCCTTTTACCTACCTGCCTTCTTAGCCTGGGTACTTCTAGGCAATCTTAGCCTGACCACCCTCTCTAAAGAAGTAGCACTATATTTCTCATTAGAATTAATTATTTATTCCAAGTCTTCCTCATTAGAAGTGGGAACCTAATTATTACGGTCTCAACCACTTTATCTTGCTAAAAAGAGTTACTATTTAAAGCATTTGTGTAGACAGTAAAACATTATCTTTAATTCATGTGTATTGTAAACCAAAACATATTTTCAAAAACCAAATAATTTCATTAGCAATTTCTCCATTAAAGAGCAATAAAACATGACTTTAATGTAATACATACCAGCGACTGCTAATATTAGGATAATTTTCACAACAGAGACAACCGCAAGTATCCAGCAAGGTACTCTTTGGGAAGCAACTTAACCTGAAGATAATCCTACATTTTTGTTACCTTTTCGTTACATATGAAAATGTTCAGAGACAACAACAAAGAGAACAAATATCACCTTTCAGTAGAAAGAGATCACGGACCCTATTTAAAGCCAAAAAGAAGGGACTTAAAGCTTAGTAAATTATAACATTCTTTATGTCCATTTAAGACTTATCTTCATGTAAGACAAGTGTTCAATTTTCTTTCTCTTTTAAAGTGAGTGCAGTGGCCCAACAAGTCTTATGGAATTGTCTAATTGAAGATCCATCAACAGTTCTCCGACATTTTCTGGAAAAACTGACCATCAGCAATAGACAAGCAAGTGCTTCTTTCTTTTTACTGTAGTTGTGTGGCTGCGGGTGTGAACACTATTAAAAGTAGGCAATGAAATTTATAGCACTGTGCACGCAACATCCATCCCTAACACACAGCCAATAAGTACTTTTTTATTTTTTATTTATTTATTTATTTGCAGTTTTTGGCCAGGGCCAGCCCTGGTGGTTTGAACCCACCACCTCTGGTATATGGGGCCAGTGCCCTACTCCTTTGAGCCACAGGCACTGCCCGCCAATAAGTACTTTTTTAAATAATGATAATGATAAGCAGTGTTAAACTTGGCCATTTTCTTTTGAATTTCTCCATTAACTGATGTTTCTGTATGCATATGGTACACTGCTAGCAACAACCTTAAGAAACTGCAAGATTTCAATCTTTTAAACAAAGATTAAATTCAGTCTGATGTCCTTACTATTGAGTATGTTCATTAAATTCTGATTGCTTGGCAGTTTGTAATGCAGATGGGATTATTAGAATATATTAAAACTCTTTATTAATCAAAAATTTTATTTGCCAGGCTCGGCGCCTGTGGCTCAGCGGGCTAAGGTGCCAGTCACGTACACCTGAGCTGGTGGGTTCGAATCCAGTCTGGGCCCGCCAAACAACAATGACGGCTGCAACCAAAAAATGGCCGGGCTTTGTGGCGGGCGCCTGTAGTCCCAGCTACTTGGGAGGCGGAGGCAGAAGACTTGCTTAAGCCCAGGAATTGGAGGTTGCTGTGAGCTGTGATGCCACAGCACTCTATCCAGGGTGACAGCTTGAGGCTCTGTCTCAAAAAAAAAAAAATTTTATTTGCCAGACCACCCTGTAAGAAGATCATGCCAAATAAAAGTAATTTTCTGGCAATATACGCTGATGATTTAAAATTATTCGTTTAAAAAACTGAAACAAAAAAGGAGAAAAAACTTAAAAAGCGAAAAGAAAACCTAAAATTGATTTCTTCATTTCTATGTTATAATCATATTTCCTGGAAGATTAAGTTTAGTTTCTGAAAGGTAAGGTTAATTTCAGACATCTTAATATGTTTTTTATGGTCTCTCTTTGACTTAAAACCTAGGAAGCAGAGTTATGCAGTTCCAAAAACCTGATTTATTTAATGGTTTTTCAACATTGATCCTCCTCACATCCCATCGGACCTGGCTGCCTTGGCCAAAAGATTTAACTAAATATACAACTTTCCTGTGATTTGCCTATGACCTATACATAGAGCATCAATTTAAAAAGAAAAGATAGTTTCTGAATACTCATCTATGATTTTCTGCATGTTAATTGGTAGGAGAAAGGTATTTCAGACAGTTTAAATAAATTTAGCAAGTATGACAGGTACTATATTAAAATATTGAACACAGTTATAATCAACATGTTGGCAGAAGAAAAATCTCCTTTCCCCCTGAGCTTTCTAGTAATGTTATTTCCTACACAATGGCAACCGAATGAAACGGTAAAACTTCTGCTCTTCCTTCAGGATGAGTTAATGTACATGCTGCGCAAACTTCTCTTGAATATTGGAGACTTTCCTGCTCAGACTTCTCATATCCTGTTCAACTACTTGGTGAGTTTCAACAGACAATAGTTTATAAATGTTCATTTCCAGGTAGGAAGCAGCAATATGAGAAAAAGATCTACAGAGATTTTTTTTTTCAATAAGCTTCCATTAATTGTGTGATTGAAGATAAATCATAGTCCAATTTGCCACTTTGGGAGATAGGGAAGCCCCTGTGTCTGCCACAATCTTTGGCTTATAACAGTCACTCAATAAATGTCAGCTTCCTCCCTGTGTTCCTTTCAACATATTGACCTTTCTTATGTTGGTTCTTAATTTTGGTTTTCCATAGAGAAAACTTATGTGTCATTTTTAGTCATTTTTTCACTTTTTCTATTTCAATGTTTAAACCCACACACACACACGTACACAGAGGCAAGCAGCCTAAATGAAAAGTATTTGTGATCATATATTTCCACACCTGCTATACTTTAAACCACCCTGACAGCTTCTTCCTGAACTTTCCAGGATTTACCAGTTTCTCTTTTTTGTTTTTTGTTTTGTATAGCAGGCCCGGGCCAGGTTCGAACCCACCAGCCCTGGAGCATGTGGCGGTGCCCTAACCACTGAGCATGGGTGCCGAGCCAATTTACCAGTTTCATCACATTCTCCTCCTTACACCCCAAATGAATATGCAGTTTGGAATCTGTGACCTGATGACTATGCTTTCAAAGTGCCCCTCAATCCAGGCAGACAAATAGCCAAATAAATGTCTTTGTTAAGAAAACTCCTTCTCTCTCCCTTACTATCATCAGAGAAATAATCACTCATAAGCATTATGTGTCCCTAGCAGGGTGATAAATTTCACCCAACCACAACTCCCCTATGCAAGGAGACTTTGTTAATTCCTTTTTGTTGTCTATGACCAATTTGGTTATCTTTTTCCCGAGTGGCTACTTGCGGGTTGGCAAGGGGAAATAATATAAATATGTCCAATCTAGATTTAATTTCAGAGTGACAAAAAATATAAAGAGTACTTTTAGGCAGTGTTCATTCTCTCCTGGGTAAAAATGTTCAGTCTCGAAGAATTCCCCTTCCTTCCTACTGCTTTTGTTCCTAGAGTTATGTGGAATGAGAAGAAAGGGTGTTTGTTCCATGTCTCATCCCTTGTATTTTCTCTGGCTCCTCCGTTTGTGAGAAACTGTTCTGAGTCTGGCTGGTTGCTAGAATCCTGGCTGGCAAGAACCACAGCCCAGGGCTGTTGGAACTGTCTGTAGCAATGTCCACATTGAGACTCAGCCTCACCGCAGCTTCTGCTGGTGCCTTAGCTCCCCCCGGAGTTCTGAGTTCCACATGTCTCCAGCATAGCAAGTGTCCTGGGTAGAGCCTCCTCCTCCTCAGTGATACCGGCTTATGCCAATTCCAGCTGGAAAAGTCTCAACCAAGCATTCCCTACTTTGGAGTCCTGTCTACACCACACAAAAACAGATGTTGGATGAGCAAAGCCAAATACCAGAGCCTCCCTGCGTTGAAGCATGCTCCCTGCCAGGTTTACATAGCATCGGGGTTGCCATGGAAATGCTCTGGGTGAGGTCCCGTCAGAGTCCTACACGGGAACTGGAGGCAAGACCTGCACCTGCCCACAGACCTCCCCTTTTCTCCAGGTCACTGCATGAGGGAAATGTTTGCCCTTATCATTGTTCTCCATCCTTTAGCCTTGCAACAGAGAGATTTCTTAAAAGGTTTTGCTACCCACGTAGTTTTAAAAGAATAAATCTCGAAATCCTCCATTTGCAAACATGTCCTGACACTTTTCGAACACACCTGCCACATCCAGCACTGTTCTTCTACTGCACTCGAGGAAGGCGCATCCCTGTATCCAGAGGTGGCCAGCCTGCACCGACTGGCCCGGGGGACCAAGAAAGAATCTGAAGCACTGTGTTAGTTTTAAGGGATCCTCCTTTCTGATTCATCAAGGCACTTTAAACCCATAGGACTTTCCACCATTTCCTATGTTTGAAAGATTTCTGTTTGGCTCAACCCCCATTAAGGTGTTAGTGCTCAGAACCACCAAAGAAGATCGGGTTAGTGATGCCCACTCTTTCAGTATCAATGGAAAGTTTTCCAACACTACCACATTTTTATAGAAACAATGGCTAAAACCCAGGAGGGTGTCTGTGTTGTACTGGGAGCTCTTAGATGAAGTTGAAATACCTGGCACTGATACACCGAAGCAACATTTAAGTGTGCTATTTTTCTTTCTGAATGTATTGGGCATTTTTGAATAAGGTAGTTAAAACTTATTTTGTTGAATATTCTAATTACAATCAGTCTCCTCTTATCCCAATATATAGAATGTCTAATGTATTCTACCTCCTATTGACCAAAAAAAAAAAAAAAAAACTTATGAGACATTTTAAATGTCAACTTTAAGATGTGCAAAAGGGCACACAGTTTTTCTGAATTTGTTAGAAGAAGCACAAACAGAAATGTTGAATTCACCAACTTCGACAAATACAGCACTCTTAGATTCAAGACTACCAGAAAGAATCCAAGTCACGAATAGTGTTTGGCAAACTTTATATACAGACTAATTCTGTATGGCCTAAGTATTTGAGCTACCAAGTGACAAGATGCCTGAATAAAATGATCTTCTTTCTTCTGAAGAATTAGTCATTTTAGTGACACTTAAAAGCACATGTGTCACATATGTGCTATGTGATCAGTTACACCCCAGTGTTCTAGTTACACCCTCTCCCGATTACTGCCACTGAAAGTGTTAGAGAAACATCAGAGTGGAGAATAAGAAGGCACAGGAGATTTAGTTTTAAAAAGAAAAGCCAAGGAAGTAGAATGTGAGCTCAGGATTATGGTGGCTTTTTGAATTCTTCTCATCCTGAATTTTAGGTGGGATTAATCATGTACTTTGTGCGGACCCCCTGCGAGTGGGGGATGGACGCCATATCAGCCACCCTGACGTTCCTGTGGGAGGTAGTGGGTTATGTGGAAGGCCTCTTCTTCAAGGACCTCAAGCAGACGATGAAGAAGGAGCAGTGTGAGGTAAAGCTCCTGGTGACTGCTTCAATGCCAGGTAATCCACTAGTGCTTGGAGGTGACATAAAAGTGTTTTTTAACATTATAAATAGTTTTTTGAAAGCCCAAGAGGCTCCTTCATTCATAAGAACATTTTCAGAGTTCTAGCCCCTATTATTGTGCCTCAAAGAATTTTTGTTTAAGACAATCAGAAGGAATATAATAGACCCTTTAAAAAGTCAGCAGTTGCTACATGAAAAGGGAGACATCAGAACTGAGAGCTGCATGAATCGCTCCTTGATGGGATGCCAAAGTTGAAGATTTGTTTAAGTCTATCATAGAGGGCCAGCTGAACTGAAAGCCTTTTTTGAATGAATTTTTGGCACTGCAAGGAGACTAATATTCTTTGCATGGCATGGGCCCCAGTCCTTTGTAAACTCAGTGAGAGACAGCTCTATGAAAAATTGGAAAAGGAAAAGGCAGGAAGAAGGAGAATTACAAAAGAACATGAAGTGTGATATCTACTCTAGATATAGTTCCTTTTCACTATAGAGAGCCTGTTTTGCTTTAAGACAGATTTGACAAGCCTTTATCCGTGTGCAGTGACTAAGAAAATATGGGATGATAGCATATATTGAAATAAAGAGAAATACAAAATTATATATAGATGAGAGCACAGGTTCTGGCAACAAAGAATCCTCAGTTAAAATCATGGTACTGACACTTATTGGTCGTCTGATCAACATTATCTGTGAAAAGCACATCCATTTTTCAAAGCTTGCTTTCTTCTTGTGTAAAAAGTGGATATAATCCACACTTCACAGTTGTGGGGAATGAACAAGTTTAGGTAGATACAATACTTGCTGCCATGTCTGACTCATGGTAAGCATTTGATAAATGTAATTATACACTTTTATGTTCTGTAGATATCGTAAAAAGTGATTAGTTTTTATTACAGCATAGAAACTCATGCTGTCACTCATATACTTAAAAAAATCAAGGTATATCAGTGTTCACAAGGATTTATCATCAATGAATGAAAACTGTCTTGACCAGCCAAGTAAAATACAGAAAATAGAAATTTAAACTACACTTCGGTATTTGTTTTGGTTTTGTTAATATCTCTGTTTATATTTCTTTAGCCATGATTGCCTGGCTATCTCATTTAAAATATGGGGATATATTCCTTGTTGCAATGCTTAAGGTTTAAATTCTGACTCTTCCACTAAATAAATATGTGTCTTTTAATAAGTTATTCAACTTCTTATTTTCTTATTTATAAGATATGAATAATAATTCTCATATCATGGGGTTGCTGTGAGATTTAAATATGTATGTACAATTATATTAAAAAGCAGGTAAGAGTATTGCAAACTCCATAAATAGTAGCGATAATTATTTAATTACTGAGCTTATTTCAAATATGTATTTAACTGTAAATAAAGGGGTACAGTACACATCTAATGCTAAGCACTTCTTGATAATAACAGTAAAAATAGCTCATTCAAAATATTTTATGCTTTAAATACAAACTTTCTTATAGTATAAGTCAGTATACTGTGACTTTTACATTCTGTAGGTACTAAAACCTTGGTAGTTCATGGACAGAACGAGTGTGATATCCCAACTCAGCTCCCAGTCCATGAAGACACTCAGTTTGAAGCCTTGTTGAAGGTAGGAATGGCTTCTGACAGAAATGATTTTTTTATGCACCATGCCTGAGACCACCTCACTGAACATGCAATTTACAATAAAATGGCATTTTTCTGTCTCCAAGTGGATGTATGCATTTCTTTGCCCTTTTAGAACCCGTTCTGCTGTTGTGTACTTATGTTATTTCCTTGCAAAATTTTCTTCACTTTTACCAACATTTACTGCACTGAAGGAGACGAAATGAGGCAGGTTGTATCTCAGCCACAGCAACTCTTGGAACTCAGGTGTTCCATTCGGGGAGTGCTGTACATTTCTGCTAAGGAGGAATTCCTGGCATCACTTGCAGTTCCAGAGGTTCCCGGGTGTGTTCTCTGGCAGAGCTGGAGCCAACTCTGTCAGCTGACAGTCCATGCCAGGGACACTGTCTGTGGCATTTAGTTGAACAATGTATAGTCTTAACCTGCCACTGGCAGAAATAATTTGAGAAGCAGGAAATAAATTCCTTAAGACAGATCAGGTGCATCAAAAAAACTATTTCCTAATAGTTCTAACAATAATTCCTCTTAAAAGGAATGTAATTCATAGCTCGATGTTCCTGTAAGGCTTTTAAAGTAAACTAATAACGAGCACGATTCCTCATTTTGTCTGGAGTCTAAACTCTTAGAAATCTTATTTTGTGGAACACAGTAGAGAAGTCCTCTGAAAAAATCAGCTCTGTCTAACTTGTGCATTTTATTTCAGTAGAAGGGATCATCACTCCTCTACGCTTCACCCAGACATCTCCAAAGAGTTTCTAAGGCCCAGTGAAGTAAATTTCAACCCTCCCCCCCGCCCCCGATCCATTTTTATAATCCTGTTGATTGACAGGATAGCATGAAGCAGACGGTTTTCAAACTCTGGCTGCCCAGTGTGACCTAAGTTAAGTGATAGCACCTCTCACGTCTCAGTTCAGGTTCACAAGCACTCAACCTAGTTCATACTGGGTAATGGTGCCCAGTGCATTATAGTTTGTCTTCTGCTTAATGTTTCACTAAACATGATTCTTCCTGACACTGAGACCAGTAGGTGCCACTGTGCTCCACAATACCGTCGCACAGTCTAAATTACAACTGTACATCTTTGGGCACTGTGAGAGCAGATAGTTTATGTTACATTGTTGATCTTTATTATATCATTCTTTGAACAATTAGGTGTACATATCTTCACATATACACATATAAAATATGCATATATGATATTAATATGTATAAAATCCTTTGGAGAAGTTACCTTTTTTATTCATAACTGTCAGCTTACTATTATAGCACATAATAGTTTCTTGGTAAAATGTGTCGTTATTGTTCTAGGAGTGTTTGGAGTTTTTTAACATCCCAGAATCTCAGTCAACACATTATTTTCTCATGGATAAACGATGGAACCTTATCCACTACAACAAGGTGAGACTGTGTGGTAATGACATTCATGGTGAGTTTTGTCAAAGGCTCACCATGCCTTTCCAGAGGGAGTCATCGTTCAGATGTTAACGGCATGGCCACTTGGGTCACACCCCCTTTCCTATGCGGCTTTGGACTAGCTACTTTACCTGGTTACTTCTCTGTTTTCTTGTCTACAAAATGAAGGTCATGGTATTTACACTGGAGTAGATAATAGAAGGAGATAAGCCAGTAAGGCACTTTGCCTCACATCATTATTATATCTAAGTGAAAATTAAGTGGCTCATACACAGGTCATTACAAAAGTTTTGAGATACACACATATCAAGAACATAATAGAATGGAACAAATTGAAGCCCTGTCAACACACTGATAAGCTGAGCGAGTTGAAACTTACAGAGGTGAACCAGGAAGGACGCTGTCAGCTGTGTTTCTCAGAACTGAAATAATGGACCATTAGCAGTCTCTCTTAAGACTTTTGTAGTGACCTATGTACAATAATTATGTATATCTATTTGGAATTTTGAAGCTGTTCTGGTTCTCTTTTCTACCATATTAAACATGACCATGGTGACCTGATCTGATGGGCAAAAGGGGCACTTCAGGATGACCGCTGACATCACTTCACAATGACCTTCCTGAGTGTTGTTTAATAAGTTACCTTTGGCTCCTTTGCTCCTGGCATAGCACCCAGGCACTCAGAAGGGGACCTGAGCCTCAGAGACCTTTCCTGAGGAGAGGATTTACCTTCTCTCGGTTTTTGTAGAATTGGGAAACAAAAAATTAGTAAGAATTAAAACCATTAGCACATTCATGAGCTGTTTTGTTTATCTAAGCCTTGGGTAAAGAGAAAATGAGAGCAAAGGTTTGACCACGTGATCTCTTTGTCTTGCTCTTTGTGTTATCCTCCACAGACCTACGTTCGAGATATTTATCCTTTTCGGAGGTCGGTGTCCCCGCAGCTGAACCTGGTGCATATGCATCCAGAGAAGGGGCAGGAGCTCATTCAGAAGCAGGTGTTTGCCCTCTTCAGTTTTACTGTGTGTGGTAAAGCAGAGACCTCCTATAAACGTGCTGCCCGACCTGAGATTCTGCGACTCCATTGTGACCCTCTCTGGGGACAGTAGACAGCCCTTGCTCAACAGATTGTTCCCCTAAGCAGTGTGTTAAGTTTTACAAATTGTATCATGGTGTAAAAAGTGAGGAAACACTCACATGGAGTGATACTATGATGAATTATTGGATACAGACAATAGAAATGGTATACTCAATGTACTTCGTAGTTTCTGAGTATGGATTTTAATTTCACTTTTTTGTAAAACGCGATTGGAAATACATATAATCTAGCTATAGATGGTTTCTCAGAGGTTTACACTAGCTGAAAAAGACAATAAAAGGGGTCAATGTAGTGTGCCTGTAAAAACAGTAGAGTAAGGTACCTAAATTTGGATTTCATCCCAGCTCTGCCTCAGACCAGGAATCTGACCTTGGGCATGTTATTAACTTCTCTTAAAACAGGAACAGACCTCATGGAGCAGTGGTAGTTAGGTTTAAGGTTGAGAGCAGAATAATGTTCATATATCTGCTCTCAACTCAGACTTTAAGCTTAAAGAAAGTCACTATTCTTCATGCAAAATACAGCATAAGCACAGAATTCTAAAAATGTGACAATTTTAAGATTGTCTATGTATTACATTCATTTTTTAATAAAATCTCTGAGAGTTTCAGGATACTTGATCATTTCGATTTTTCTGTGCATAATTTGGCATCAAACTTATCTAAAAATTTCTTCATGAGATATCTAAAAATATCTTCATGAGAATGGCATAGAATTAGGCCACTTAGGTAGTTAAAAATATAGCTACTGTTAACTACCTAAATTGAATTTAAAAGAAAGAAAATGCTGAATGAGTGGTAAGGTGTGAGATGTTGGGCGAAACTGTGAGATTTTAAATATAATTTCCAAAACAATTCTCCTCAAATTGTCCCAGCTTCTGGTTTGGCAGCAAGATAATTAAAATCATAATTGGAAATTGTACTTCTTATATGTGTGTGTGTGTGTCATGTCACGTTTAAGAAAATGTTTTTAAAAGAATGCCCTAAAATGGGGCTCGTACTGTATGTGCACTCCAAGTTGAAGCCTTAAGTCTTCCTTTCAAGTTCCTCGGGAGATAATAATACGGAGACCTGTGTGCGGCTCGGCAGTGTCCTCAGCAGCTGCTCACTGCATGTGCACAGTCCGGTCAGACCCCTCTTCCCTTCTCTCATCATGTAAAGAGGAACTGCAGAAGGAACCAAGAGCCCTATGTGTACGGCATCAAAACTCAGGACTATAGGGGCACCAATTTAGGGCTCATCAGCTTTTGTCCTAAGAAAACTCTCCTCAATCCCATTTCCGTCTTTTTTTTGGGGGGAATAAACCCAGAGGCTGGGCTTGGTGGTTCACACCTGTAATCCTAGCTAACTGGAAGACATAGCAGGTGGGTCCCTTGAACTCAGGAGTTCAAGACCAGCCTGAGCAAGAGTGAGACCCTCCCTCCATCTCTACTATAAATAGAAAAAGTAGCTGAGCGTGGTGGTGGGCACCTGTAGTCCCAGCTACTGGGGAGGCTGAGGCAGGAGGATCACTTGAACCCAGGAGTTTGAGGTTGTTGCGAGCTACTGATGCCACAGCACTCTAACCTGGGCAACAGAGTGAGACTCTGTTTAAAGAAAAGGAAGGAAGGGAGGAAGGAGAACTGCCAGGAAATACTTCGGCATTGGTAGAAATGGGAGAAGCAATTGAAACTGACGAGCTCCCTGTTAGAGAAAATCCTCCAAATTATAATATCCAAACAAATGGGCCCTGTTTAATATCGAACTCCTCCTGACAATGCTTGCCTTGTGCTCCTCCAGCCTACAAACTCCGTGAGGAATACTTCCTTTTGCAGACGAGGCAGAAGCAGGACGTGGGAGTCAATCAAGTATTGTTTGCTTTTTCTATGTGAGGAAGGAAAAAAAATTCTCCCTCATTTCACTTTTTCCCCTTTTACTTTATCCGCCTGGCTTGCCATTAGGGATTTTGCTTCAGTCTCCTCACTGTATATTTCGGCGTTTCTAACTCTGTCCTTTGTGTGCCCTGACTTTGCTTCCCCCAGGTGTTCACCCGGAAGCTGGAGGAAGTGGGGCGGGTGCTGTTTCTCATCTCCCTAACCCAGAAGATCCCCAGCGCCCACAAACAGTCCCACGTCTCCATGCTGCAGGAAGACCTCCTCCGACTGCCCTCCTTCCCCCGAAGTGCTATCGATGCCGAGTTTTCCCTCTTCAGCGATCCGCAAGGTATTAAGCGAGAGAGAAGCATCTTCCCTCTGGGCTTTTCTAACTCTGCCCTTGTTCTGTTCTCAGCTGGAGAGCATCTTACTCAGCAGACCCTTGTGTGAGCCAGTGGCTGCCAAACTTGAGTGTGCCTTAGAAATGCCTGGGGGGCTTGTTAAAACACAGATTGCTGCCCCCACCCCTCCAGCCCCGGGTGTGAGAACTTGCACTTCTAACGAGTTCCCAGGGGATGCTGGCTCGGCTGGTGACCACTGCTCTCAGTTAGTCATAAGTGGTTGATGGTGTTGTGAGGGAAGAGAGGAGTACTTGAATAAGAAGTGACCAGATGTTTATACGACATTCAAAAAGAAGCAGAACTAGGGTCAGAGAAATCCTACCAGTGGCTGCCTCTGGGTTGGGAGGGAATCAGTTTTCTGGAAAGGGGCCTGAGAGAACAGTCTGAGGTGAAGAAAAGTGTCTATGTTTTGATTGCGTGTTGGTTACATGAGTGTATTTCTGTCAAAAGCCATTGAACTCTACATTTAATATCTGCATTTTACTTTAAATTATAGCAGCCTTGAGAGAGTGACGGAGACAGAGAAAAAGAAAGAGACCGACTTTGGAATCTTACCCTGTTACTCAGTTATGAAGAATTTGGGATAGTTCACTTGAACTAGCATCCCCGGGTCCTCAGCCGGAAGCTACAGAGCAACAGTGGAAAGGGCTCTAGTCTGACCAGTCATTAGAAAATCCAGCTCTAGTCTTAGCACTGCCATTTTCTAGCTGAAGTCAGTTATTTTTCTCAAAGCCATGGCTTATTTTGCAGCAAAATACTGCCAATGCCCACCCTGTCTTACCCAAAGAATTCAATTGAAGAGGTGATTGAATTCTTACTTTGAGAACTAGGAGGTGCTGTTGCAATGCCAGGAACATTGTACGGAAAGGCCTTTCAGCCGGAGCCCTTCCTGTCCTGGAGCCGGAACACGTGGAGAGCAGCAGCACCCTCCTTGGTTCTCACATGCAAACAAGACTGGTGTGGGGCTAATTCTGCTGGTTCATGTTCTCACAGCTGGGAAGGAGCTGTTTGGACTCGACACTCTCCAGAAAAGCTTGTGGATCCAGCTCCTGGAGGAGATGTTTCTGGGCATGCCCAGCGAGTTTCCCTGGGGAGATGAGATCATGCTTTTCCTCAACGTGTTTAACGGGGCTCTGATCCTCCACCCCGAGGACAGTGCCCTGCTCAGGCAGTACACCGCCACCGTCATCAACACCGCCGTGCACTTCAATCACCTCTTCTCCCTCAGTGGCTACCAGTGGATTCTCCCCACCATGCTGCAGGTGCCTGGAATCTCCTCTCCCAGCCAGAAAATTAATCTCAGTCCTGTTCGTGTCTGGTCCTTCGATAAGATCTAATACTAACACTTCTCAATAATAGAGTTATTTCTTTCGTGACAACTGAAGGCACCAAGGAAATCTTACATATTGTCAAAAGCTCAGAAATCCCATTCTATTCTGAGATTCCCCAGACTTGGGATATACTTTCTCCATTTTTCAAGACCAGTGGTTCTTGAAGCACGGTCTGTGGACCAGCAGCTTCAGTATCAACTGGGAACTTAGGCCTGTCTCAGATGTTTCGAATCAGAAATACTGAGGTAAGAGCCCAGTTATCTGCATTTTTAACAAGACCTCTGGGTGATTCGGATGCTTTAGAGAGTTTGAGTACTCTTCTTGAGTTAAATGCATGGCAAGTGCTCAGCTGATGTTTTTCCCAAGGGATTCTCTGACCTCTATCTGAAGGGAGATTGTCACTGCCACTAAATTTGGTGTGGTAGGACTGGAGCAGGCGAATTTAGCAGGAACAGCTTCTACTTATTCATATATTAAAAATATGTATCCGGCTACGCTTAGGAGTATTAAATAAAATCAGGCAGGCCTAGGGGCTCATCTTAGTTCTGGGGCAAGTTTTAATAAAAATTATGAAAGTAATACATAGGTATGAAAAGAGAGGTTTGCTTAACTTATGGGGGCAAGAAGTTCACGCTTACTATCACAGGACTCTCTGCCTTATTTTTAAATTGCTGTGATTTTCTCTATTTTTAATCAGTTATTTTACCAAAGACAGTTATGCTTATTATAAAATTCAGAAGAGAAAGTAAGTTCTAGAAGTAAAAAGATCACCTGTAATCTTCCCTCCCAGATAACACTGTTTACGCTTCTTGAAAATCGTAGCACTCTCTCTTACGTAAGCACACATACACACAGACGTGTGCACACACCTTTTAAAAAAACAAAAGTTGGGGGCGGTGCCTGTGGCTCAGAGGAGTAGGGCACTGGCCCCATATGCCAGAAGTGGCAGGTTCAAACCCAGCCCTGGTCAAAAACTGCAAAAAAAAAAAGTTGGACTACACCATATCTTTGAGTTTTTAACTTACCTTTTTCATGTGACTTTAAGTAGATCCAGTGCCTTTATTTATGTAGTTACACTTAACTTTATAGCATTTTCAAAATCACTGCCCAGTATTCCATTATTTGCATGTACCGCAATTTACTTACCAGCCACCATTTAGAAATAATTCCAGTTGTTTTAGATTTCCCACTAGTACAAACAGGCCTGCAGCAAGCCGCCTTATATATACACCTTTGTAAACTTGTCTAGTTCTTTCCTTGAGATAAATTCCTAGTCATAAGCTTCCAGGTGGGAACAAAAATGTATACTTAAGATTTTTTAGGATTTTTATGTATATTACCAAATTTCTCTCAAGAAAGTTTATACAGGGCGGTGGCTGTGGCTCAAAGGAGTAGGGCACTGGCCCCATATACCGGAGGTGGCGGGTGCAAACCTGGCCCTGGTCCAAAAAAAAAAAAGAAAGTTTATACCATTTTACACCCTCCTCTACCACCTAGGAAGTTAGCCATCCCCCTCCATGCTTCCCATGGCTTTGAGTTTTAAAAGCAAACATGACTTTCATGCATTATCAAGGTATTTTGTGAACACGTGGCATTTTTCCACAGGTGTATTCTGACTACGAAAGCAATCCCCAGTTGCGTCAAGCCATCGAATTTGCCTGCCACCAGTTCTACATTCTCCACCGGAAGCCCTTTGTGCTCCAGCTCTTCGCTAGTGTGGCCCCTCTCCTGGAATTCCCTGTGAGTAAGCTCTGTGGAAATCAAGGAAGACCAACCAAACGAGAAAAGCAAAGGCTGTTTATTCCAAGTTTACCATAGCAAGGGAGCCAGCTATTGTCACTTGTGTTTTGGGCAGAGACGGAGGCAGGCAGAAGAGTGGGTAAGCTTTATACTGGAGAAAAGAGGGATGTTCAGGTAGGCCTTGATCAGAGGCGCTCGGCCTGGGGAAGCCCTGGGTCGACTAGCTAGAAGCAAAGCATCCTATGTGATCGGTTAGGGGTACACACGTATTTGGCTTTCTCTTATTGGTCTTATGTTAGTAAGGAGGACAAAAAATTAGGAAAGCTGTCAGTTATGAAATCAAGTCCTGGCCATTTCAGGCCCATTCTTACAGGGGTTATTATTTGGTAGGTACATCAGCTAGTGGTCTGACTTCCTAGAAGCCTGACTCATATCAGGCTGGCTTACTGGGCTGTTTGTTATAGACAATGAGTCGATTTTCTGGGCAGGTTGAAGGGGCTGTGAGTCAGAGTTCTATTTTTATGTATA
The DNA here is from genome assembly GCA_963574655.1 of Perodicticus potto. Classification (NCBI taxonomy): domain Eukaryota; kingdom Metazoa; phylum Chordata; class Mammalia; order Primates; family Lorisidae; genus Perodicticus; species Perodicticus potto. The sequence continues at coordinate 20,868 of CAUYRH010029560.1, forward strand.
GTCTGGCCATTTTCAGTTTGTATATTCAGTCTCTCCGCTCTTTCTTCAGCCAGTGATACCATAAATCATTTTTCTTTCAACAAGATTATCATTTCTAGGTGGCACCTGTGGCTCAAGGATTAGGGCACTGGCCCCATATACTGGAGGTGGCAGGTTCAAACCCGGCCCCGGCCAAAAACTGCAAAAAAAAAAAAGGATTATCTTTTCTCTTCAGCATTTCTCTACAAACCTCATCTCAGCCCCTAAGATGTAAACAGACCAATTCTCTAGTTGTTTTGTATTCAATTCATAAGGGGCATAGAAAGTAAGAAATGGTAAAAAGAGGCTTTCACAATTCCTGCTGCCGCTGTCTGTCACCTACCCTGATTTATCTTTTTCTTCAGAGCATCTACACTTCTCACATTACATACGTGTTTGTCTCGTTCCCGAGAGACACCACCATGAAAGCAAGACCTTCCTCTGTTTTTATGTTTGCTTGTTTGGGGTTGTTATTGTTTGGTTTTTGGCTTGTGATTGAGTTTTGATTTTGGTTTGCAATAACCTCAGTGTAGAGGTTATAACCTCAAGTAGAGTACCTGGCACAGAAGATCTTAATAAAAACTTATTGTTTCAATGAATCGATCAAAGCATTTTAAATAGATTTGAAATAGCAAGCATCTCATTTTGAGGACATATTTTCAAACAGGACCTGTGAAATTCCCAGAGTTGTTAGTTAAAATAAACATATGTTCCCCCAAACTTGTGGTATCCAACCAATCTCTTAGTTCGACAGTCTTACACCAGAGGATCCACTGGAGTGAATTTCTCTGGCAATTCATATATTGCTGTGTTTTTTTATGAGTTCCCATAGTTATCTGTTTTGTATCAGAGTAGCATTTAGTGTCCTTAAAAGTCAGCTGTGCCATTCCAAAAATCACGCTACAATAGTACTGTCGGATGAAAGATTACATGCACTGAATACCAGACAGATGTTGTAATTGCTATTCCTGACAGCATTATAAAATTTGAAGTCCTGTCAAATTATAAAAACTAAAATTGTTTTTCTTTATACAGGATACTGCCAATAACGGGCCCAGCAAAGGTGTGTCCGCTCAGTGCCTGTTTGACTTGCTGCAGTCCCTGGAGGGAGAGACCACTGATGTATTAGACATCTTAGAGCTGGTCAAAGCTGAGAAGCCTCTGAAGTCATTAGGTAAAAACAGAATTTGCCTTGACATTCTTCTTCTTATTGGAATTGCTAAGTATCAAACACACACACACTCACTCACACATACATACAGATATGTGTATATACATATTAATCTATATAAATTTATAGTTATATATAGACCTAAATGAAAACAACAAAAATAAATGGGACAGTGGTATACGTTGAATGAATACATTTTTCTATCTGTTTTTCTTAAATTTCTTATTAAGGAGTAAGGAATTCTCTGCCATGAAAATTATATTAAAATGGTGCTCAGCAGATTACTGCTCTAGCACTGCAGTTTTCAGAAAGTTGCATTATCTTTGGGTAATTCTAAGTGAATGACCCTCCAAAATGGTCTTTCATTATCATGGAATGTGTAGATCTAGAGGTAATTCAAAGGTAAAGCCTCATGTTTTACCTTAGAGCCTTTAAATGCCCTCTAATGTTTCCTGTTAGGTGAGATTTCAAAACCCACGCGGAGAAGCACGTTGATTTTTCATTCTATTGTTCAAAAGTAGAAAACAGAATTTTATTTCCTTCAGATGAAGAAATTAATAGTCTTCACAGTTGAAGAATAAAATCTGACCGAGAAAAAGCTACAAAATGTAACTGGAAAGGCAATGTTAGGAATGAGAAGTTCTTCTTTATGCCCGGGAGAATCCACTCGGATTGTGTGCCTGCCCTGACTTGTTTTTTCTTCAGATTTCTGCTACGGAAATGAAGATCTGACGTTCTCTATCAGTGAGGCCATTAAGCTGTGTGTTACTGTGGTGGCTTACGCCCCTGAATCTTTCAGAAGGTAATTGCACCTCTTTATTCTGTGCCCTGTAATAAGCAAATATGACAAAGGCAATAACATGGAATGAATATAAAGGAGATGTTTGGTAATATCCATCTGGAACATGCTAGCAAGTAAATTTTTAAAAATCGAATTTAGGAAACTTGTCCTAGTAGACGTTCTGGAAAATATGGTAAATCTGCATTCATTTCAAATCTCCTTATATGGCATTTACCCAGACAATAAGGTGTTTAGACTTGTTAGAAAATATTTTCCTGGGCGGTGCCTGTGGCTCATCTAGTAGGGCGCTGGCCCCATGTACCGAAGGTGGCGGGTTCAAACCCGGCCTCGGTGGACCTGCAAACCAAAACAATAGCCGGATGTTGTGGCAGGTGCCTGTGGTCCCAGCTACTCGGGAGGCTGAGGCAAGAGAATCGCCTAAGCCCAGGAGTTGGAGGTTGCTGTGAGCTGTGTGACGCCACGGCACTCTACTGAGGGTGATAAAGTGAAACTCTGTCTCTACAAAAACAAAAAAATATAATAATAATAAATAAATATTAAAAAAAGAAAGAAAGAAAATATTTTCCTCAGATGTAACACAAATTAGTGGCAAATGAAATTTCAAAACAGATAGTAAAAGACCCCCTTCAAGGAACAATAAGAAGTCCTGTCACGCAAAGAGCAAGAATGTGAACCTCACCTTTCCTTTTAGCAAGTCCAGGGAATCCGTGAGACTCATTTGGAGAGTGAGTCATCCGCATTCAAGGATGTTGGCTCTGGGCTGAAAGAAATCTCATCCCTTAACTTAATTAAAGATTTGCTGTTAGCAAGCTCTTCCAGGAAGAAGGAAGGAGCCCAGATGACTATACCCAATATATCATTACACAATTGCCCCTTAGGTAAGTCTTTCCCTCTCCCCCAGAACAGAAGGAAAAGAGCCAAGCGGAGGTAGGGTCCATATTTATTGAACTCTCTTTTCTGGAAGGAAACATGAGGAATGAGTAAGAAATGTTCCCCCCAACTTTCCCAGCTTTGTGTCATTTTAAATGATGGTAATTAAACATTACGCTACCCAACCAGAGGTGCAGCTGTCACCTTCAGGGAGCGAATCTGCAGTCCTGGAGATGGTCACGATCTACCTTCCTGCTGCTCCTGCAGTACCACGGCTCCAGAAAGGTTGCAGGATGGATCAAAACCCTGCTTGAACACCATGTCCATGCTAGGCTGAGTGTAAAATCTACTCCCCCTGGGCACTGTAATCCCAGCACTCTAGGAGGCTGAGGACAGTGGATCGCTTGAGCTTAGGGCTTTAAGACCAGCCTGAGTAAGAGTGAGACCCCATTTATACTAAAAATAGAAATCCTAGCCAGGCATTATGGCACAGCCTGTAGTCCCAGCTTCTTGGGAGGTTGAGGCAAGAGGATTGCTCAAGCTCAAGAGTTTAAAGTTGCTGTGAGCTGTGATGCAACAGCACTCTAGCCTGGGTGACAGAGTAAGACTCTGTCTCAAAAAACAAAAAATCTATTCCCCATTCAATTTTCTGTTCCAAATGTGTTCTGCTGCATTGCTAATAGGATGTTTCAGAGATTCTGCCTTGAGATTAAGTGACATTAACAGAACCTGCAAGTTGTACTAGAAGGTCCAATTTTTTTTTTTTTGAGACAGAGCCTCAAGCTGTCACCCTGGATAGAGAGCTGTGACATCACAGCTCACAGCAACCTCCAATTCCTGGGCTCAAGCGAGTCTCCTGCCTCTCCCTCCCAAGTAGCTGGGACTACAGGCGCCTGCCACAATACCTGGCCATTTTTTGGTTGCAGCTGTCATTGTTGTTTGGCGGGCCCAGGCTGGATTCGAACCTGCCAGCGCAGGTGTACGTGCCTGGTGCCTTAGCCACTTGAGCCACAGGCACTGAGCCAGATGGTCCAATTTTACTAATTTCCCTATGAGATATGGAATTCTCTTTCAAGTTAAAAAACATATTGAAATCAAAAGGAATTAAAGTTTGTAAATTCCCCATCATTCTGAGTTAAAGGTGAAAATCCAATATTCTTAAGTTAATTTTTTTTTAAATCTTCCCTAATTTCCCATGCTGTTCAATTTAAATCAGGGGGCTTCTTGATGCCTGGGTGGAGTTGGGAATTCTTATGCAGCTATTCCCTGTTCTCTCACTTGAATACGTACAAAGGACTTCAACAATTGTAGCAAAATCTCTGTTGTGCTTAAATTCTTTTTAAATAAATGATTTTTAGTTTAACATTCATATTAAAAAGTTTAAAAATTATAATTTTACAACTACATGAATGTTCATAATGTTATCACATCTATAGAACAACTACTCAGATTGAAAAATCAGATATCCTGTTTTCAAAAATGATCAATCAGTTTTGCCTATTTCTGAAATTAGTTTGAAGAATCAGATATCCTGTTTTCTAAAATGATCAATCAGTTTTGCCTATTTATTTCAGAAATAAATGAATGAAAAAGAACAAATTACTATTACTACTGTATGGATGAATCTCATGAGATAATATTGAATCAGAAGTTAGGCATTAAAAGTAGCTACAATATTATTTCATTTATAATAGTCCATTGTATGATTAGGCCACAATATGCTTTTTTCTCTGTTGATATTTTTATTTCATCCAGTTTGAAGCTATTATTAAATAATACTGCAGTATGTTTTGTGTATGTCTTTGTACACACATATGTAACCAATGCATTTCTGTGGATGGAAATGCAATGCTAGGTCATGGAATACATGTATGTTTTGTTTAAGCAAATACTACCCAAAAGTTGTCCAAAGTGGTCGTATTAATTTTCACTCCTACAAGCAGTATGTAAATGTTCTCATACTCCATAGCTTCATCAATACTTGCTATAAGCAGTCTTTTTATTGTAGCTATTTTGTTGGATTTCCATTATCATTTTAATTTCCATCTTCCTCTTACATAATTAAAAGGCATGAAAGGTTATCAGATATTTATCAAAATTTAGACATCTGTTTTTGCAAAGCACCTATTGAAGTTTTTGGCCCATTTTTCAATGATATTGTCAGTACCTTTTATTTGCTATGTAGGATTTCTTAATGTTTTCCATTTAATTAATCATGGAAAAATCATTATCATCTACAAATCATGACAGTTATGTTTCACCCTTCCTAATGCTAATGATTCTTATTCCTTTCTCTGGCCTTAGGGCACTGGGTAGAACTTCAAATACAAAACTGAGTAGAAGTGATGGTGGCAGGATCTTTCTCTCATTTCTAATCTCTAAATGGTGGGGAGTGAATTTCCAGTATTTCAACAGTAAGAATAATATTTGCTACAGGATTTTGTTGTCATTTCTTCATAAGATTAAGGAAGCCCCTTCTATTCCTAGTTTGAGTTTTCTTATGAATTAATAATAAATGTTACCAAATGTTCTTTAGTCAATAGAGATGATTATATGATTTTTTTTAATCCTTTATTTTCTAAATGTGGCAGGTTACACTAATTTTTTCAAAGTTAAGACTTCCCTGCCTCCCTAAAAATAAACGGGCCCAAACTGGGTTGAATATTATATATTATTACTTTTTGGTATTGCTGGCTTTGATTGTGAATGTTTTAGCATTTTTACAACTGTATTAATGAGAGAGATTTGTTTGTAATTTCTATTCTTTTTTAAGAAGAGGTTTTCTTAGTAGGATCACGGGAAGTCAGGTGTGTTAAGAACTATTTAAGCAGCTCCATGTCATTCACTATAAAACAATTCTGGATAGGTCTATACAAATTTTGCAAGTGCCTGATTATCCTCTACTTGATCCTCTACCTATTAGTGAACTCTTTATGTTCTTTATTTGTGGTTCCCCATTGTTAGAACGCCCTTGTCAAACTATAATATCAAAGGTCTGAAGATTAAGTTGAGACAGAGTTTCACTTTATCACCCTGGGTAGAGTGGGTAGAGTGATGTGGCATCACACAGCTCACAGCAACCTCCAACTCGTGGGCTTATGCGATTCACTTAGCCTCAACCTCCCAAGTAGCTGGGACTACAGGTGCCCGCCACAATGCCTGGCTATTTTTTTTTTTTTTTAATATCCCAGGCAGTGCCTGTGGCTCAAAGGAGTAGGGCGCCAGCCACATATGCTGCAGGTGGTGGGTTCAAACCCAGCCCTGGCCAAAAAAAAAAAAAAAAACTGCAAAAAAATTAAAAAAAAAAAATTGAGCGGTGCCTCTGGCTCAGTGAGTAGGGCGCTGGCCCCATATACCGAGGGTGGCAGTTCAAACCCGGACCCAACCAAACTGCAACAAAAAAATAGCTGAGCATTGTGGTGGGCGCCTGTAGTCCCAGCTACTGGGGAGGCTGAGGCAGGAGAAACACCTAAGCTCAGGAGTTGGAGGTTGCTGTGAGCTGTGATGCCACAGCACTCTACCAAGGGCAACAAAGTGAGACTCTGTCTCAAAAAAAAAAAAAAAAAAAGAACTCTATTCTTGGGCGGCGCCTGTGGCTCAGTCAGTAAGGCACCAGCCCCATATACCGAGGGTGGCAGGTTCAAACCCAGCCCCAACCGAACTGCAACACAAAAATAGCCGGGCACTGTGGCAGGCGCCTGTAGTCCCAGCTACTCGAGAGGCTGAGGCAAGAGAATCGCCTAAGCCCAGGAGTTGGAGGTTGCTGTGAGCTGTTACCAAGGGCAATAAAGTGAAACTCAGTCTACCTAACAAAAAAAAATCTCTATCCTTTGAAGGAATTCGATTTAGATTAAATTTTATCTTTCCAAACTACTGAGTAGAATTCATGTGCAAAAATGTAAGTTTAGTAAATGTCTTATGTGCAAGAAAAAAAAAAATGTAAGTAATGGGCTCGGCGCCTGTGGCTCAATGGGCTAAGGCGCCAGCCACGTACACCTGAGCTGGTGGATTCAAATCCAGGCTGGGCCCGCCAAACAACAATGACGGCTGCAACCAAAAAATGGTCGGATGTTGTGGCGGGCGCCTGCAGTCGCAGCTACTTGGGAGGCGGAGGCAAGAGACTCGCTTGAGCCCAGGAATTGGAGGTTGCTGTGAGCTGTGATGTCACAGCACTCTATCCAGGGTGACAGCT
>CAUYRH010029561.1:0-34202 GCA_963574655.1 Perodicticus potto
AGCTCCATCCATGTAAACATGAAAGAGGTAAAGTCTCCATCTTTCTTTAAGGCTGCATAATATTCCATGGTATACATGTACCACAATTTATTAATCCATTCGTGGATCGAAGGGCACTTAGGTTTCTTCCATGACTTAGCAATTATGAATTGAGCTGCAATGAACATTCTGGTACAAATGTCTTTGTTGTAATGTGATTTTTGGTCTTCTCACAAACTAAAAAATAAAGACCATATGATTCTCTCAATTGATGCAGAAAAAGCTTTTGACAATATCCAGTTTTTCTATTTTTAGTAGAGACAGAGTCTTGCTCTTGCTCAGGCTGGTCTCAAACTCCTGAGCTCAAGCAAACCTGCCTCATCGTCCCAGAGTGCTAGGACTAAGATGTGAGCCACCACACCCAGCCCTTCGTTGCTGTTTATCGAACAATGTTCTTCAAATAACCTGGAGTTGTTATTCCCTGATATGGTATAAATGGGTCCATTTGGGGCACACATGGTCCTGGTCATGTATGAATACATTATTTACTATAGAATGTTGTAATACTAATGGTATACTTTAGTCATGTAAGTTTTTATCAAGATTCCAAAATCATTTTTGAGACACAATCAGTTCAGTAATACCATTTGAGATGAGCATATCAGATTTTAGTGACATTATCTTCCTTGGGCCTCACCCTATTGGGAATCTATTTCACCTAACCTTTACAAGAATTCCATCTTTCAAAAGGTGAGGCATGGCAGGGGTGATTACAACTCTATAAATGGATCTGCTATATTTTAACAACCTTTACTAGAGATAATTCCAAATAGTGGCTTCAAATTTTCTAAATAAGTATAATCTGCTGTGAGTATAGCATATTAAAGAAATGTCATCAAGCTACGGTGAAAATATCTTTCCTTATATCTTCAACCACCATGTGAAATGTGTGAATATAGCAAAAAATGCAATAAAACAAAGCTGTTTAAGTTAGAGAAATATGCCAAGTACACCTATCAGGAGAATGCTTTAATTGTGTTTTTTGAGAAGCACAAAGAAAAGACAAAATATAAATATATATGGAAGAAAGGTACTTGGCTCACTCAAAATGAATAAGATAAAATTATTAATCATTATTTCTGTTATTGAAATACTTGTTCAGTGGAATAGTGCTTGGAAAGAAAGAACTACCTCACCGTGTCCTTTGGGTTCTTCTTAACTACAGCTCATCTCAAGAAGTATCAGTGGTGCTTGTCTCTTGAGTTTCTTATTGAACTGTCATTCCTAAAACATCTCCCCACTGAAGCACACAGGAGTGGAAAGGAGAAAAACAGAATCTTTCTGAGTGCTCATTTGCTTGCATAGATGTATTTCCGTATCAGGGCGATCACAAATGTTAGGCTTGGAATATCATATTTAGAGGGTTGGCCAGGGGGTAAAGAGTTTTGATCACCACATAAATCTGAAGGTAATTTACAAGAGCAGGCGATTTCTAGTGAGGAATAGAGTTTAAGGCATTGCTCTCTTGAGAGCCCAGTGGCAGCAGTGGAAAGAAGCAGTGAAAGTAGCACATTTCCTATGTGTTGAGTATCTTATATACAGTATTTGGTTACTGAATATTCAAATCATATTTCACATCTGTTATTCAAGAAGCTCTTGTTAGAGTTTTGTTTTTTTAAATCAGTTTCTTTACAAAGTTATACTGTTTCCATGAGGATGGGAGATCATGACACTAAGATAAAAAACAATAAAAATTAATTATTGCGATAGAGGTTAAGCTAGGTTAAAGTACTTACCCAGCGTCCAGCAGCCCAGACCTCCAATAGAGGTCTGTGTGGCATCATGACCAATAAGGATTTCACATTTAAGGTAATAAATTAATTAATTAGCATAAAAAGAGCAGTCATACATGGTAGATAGTAAATATCACTGGAGAAAAGAGAGGCCCAGAAGTATTCCCTCCTTGCTGAGCCTTAAGTTCTAGAGTTTCAAACGCGTTTTTTTAGAATGTAGCTTCCTTGTCCTTTCTCTACAAATTCTTCCCAGATGATGTCAGAAAAAGTGGCTTTATCTGTGGAATTCAGCGCAGGACTAAGGTTTCTTTCTTCACATGGTTGTCAACACGTATTGAAAGTCTTTTATATGTGACCTATTGCACTAGGTTTTTGGGATATAGCTGTGAAAGAAACAAGTTTCCTGTCCTTGAGGAACACACAAGCATTGGGCAAGACTTATAAATATGGTAGGAACTCTGCAAAGCGACCACCCAAGGGACTGTAACAAACCCATTAATGCATGGAAGTGGTCAACATAAGGGACTAGCCTACTGTGCCGAACACGTGGTGAATGTCAGGTCTATAAAAATTGGCCAGCTTTAGGAGGTGGTCAATATAAGGAGGTGGTCAACTATGGAGGTTCTACTATGGAATATGAAATACAACCTAAAACCACCTAAAAAAAGGTGGACATGTTTCTCAAAGAAAAATGAAATTTTAAGAACAATTAAAATTAAAATGTGAAAAAAAATGCTAGAAGAATCCAAGGCAGTGTTTCTAACTAGTAGTGTAGGAAAGACCCACCCTGATAAAGTGGACTAGGTAAAAATAAAAAAATTAAAATTTACTCTAAGTAGAGCAGAAAGAAAAATAACAAACTGAGAAATAATGTTTGCAATTCATACGTCAATAGAAAGTTGAATTACCTGAGTTTTTATAAACTGATAAAAAAACTAACATCCCAATAGAATCTGAGCAAAGAACGTGAGCCATTCAGACAAAAGGAAATATAAATGACTCTTAAATTATTAAAATATGTTCAGTGTAATTTATAAAAATAGAACTACAAATTAAAATTATACTGTTTTCTACCTATTAATCAGCTTGGTAAACATCAGAGAGTTCGATAACACAGTGTTAGTGACAGTATGGGGGTCACTGACTATGTACTATTTTACTGTTGGAAGTGGAAGGTCATGGAATCTCCGAGGATAACGATTTTGTAATATCTGTCAAAACTATAAGTGCATATTCTCTTATATCCAGAAACTATTTTTAGGACCTCATCCCACAGATATACTCACACATGCCACGTAATTTGTTACTTGAGACATTGTTTATAATAGCAAAAGAGTAGAGAAAACCTGAATGCCTGCCAACAGAGCTTGGGTTAGATAAATTAGGGTACATCCAAATTATGGGATGCCATGTGCTTTGATTATCTATTACTAGTCACACATCACCCTAAGACATAGTGGCTTAAAACAATAACAAGTGTTTTTTTCCTTTTACAATTCCACGGGTGACTAGACTTAGTTTGAAAGTCCTGAGGTTCTTTGTAATGCCCCGTGGGGTTGCAGTCATCTGGAGACTCAACTAGGCTGGCACGTCCATGGTGTCTCACTCACAAGACTGGCTGTTGGTGCCTGCTGTGGGATGGGAAATCCGTTGTTGACTGGAGTGCAGTAGAATCAGATCGTCTCCATATGGCCTTTCTTCATAGCTTGGGCTTCTTTAAGCATGGTAGCTAGCTTCCCAGAGAGAATGGTCCCAGGGTGTAAAGCTACAGAGCTCTTGAGCCAGGCATGGTGACTTACGCCTATAATCTAGTGATTCAGGAGGCTGAGGTAGGAGAATCCCTTGAGGCCAAGAGTTCAAGGCTATAGTGAGCTATGATCCCAACAATACATTGTAGCACGAGTAACAGTGAGATAGATCTCTTAAGGACCAGATCAGAAATTATACAGTATCACTTCTATCTCATTCCATTGAGCAAAATAAGTTTCAGAGCCAGCCTAGAAATTAGAGGAGAAAAGTGGACTCGATCTCTTAATTACAAAAAAGGCAAAGAAGGGCGGCACCTGTGGCTCAATGAGTAGGGCGCTGGCCCCATATACCAAGGGTGGCAGGTTCAAACCCAGCCCTGGCTGAACTGCAAAAAAAAAAAAAAAAAGAAGAAGCAAAGAAAAAAGGCAAAGAATTTGTGATTGTTTTAAATCTACCAAACTATGTATCTATAAAATAAAAAGAGGTAATGCTTTATGTACTGATTGGAGATAATTTTTGCTAACTATTGTTGTGTGATGGGTGTATAACCCTATTTATAATATACTATGTATGTATTACAAAAAGTGTGGGTGAGGAGTACTACACATAATTAATAGCTTACATGTGCCAAGAATATCTTTAGAAAATACATAAGAAACTGGGTAGTTAAGCCCACGAGTAGAAGAATGTTCACTAATTTATCTTTGTACTTGTTAAAATTCAAGCAATATTAATGTATTATCTATTATTAAAAGTTAAACTCTAAAAATTGTAACTTGGTAAGTATTACAAGTAACATTTCCTGAACTAAAAATTAAGATATACTTGGTAGAGAGCAGGAAACTTGAAATATATCTCTGAAAATAATCTATCCTTTTTTTTCCTTTGGAGACAGGGTCGTGCCCAGCTTGGAATGGGATGGGGCAATTATACCTCACTGCAGCCTCAAATTCTTCCCCTCCAAGCATTCCTCCTGCCTCAGCTTCCCAAGTAGCTTGTACTATATGCACACGCCACTGTGCCTGCTTCATTTATTTTTTGTAGATCCAGAGTCTTACTATGTTGCCCAGCCTGGTGTCTATAACTCCTGGCCTTCGCCTTCCAAAATGCTAGGATTACAGGCATGAGCCATCATGAGCATCCTGTTTTTTTTTTTTCTTTGTAGAGACAGAGTCTTACTTTATTGCCCTCAGTAGAGTGCTGTGGCGTCACACAGTTCACAGCAACCTCCAACTCCTGGGCTTAGGGGATTCTCTTGCCTGAGCCTCCCAAGTAGCTGGGAGTACAGGTGCCCAGCACAATGTCTGGCTATTTTTTATTGCAATTTGGCCAGGGCTGGGTTTGAACCTGCCACCCTCCATATATGGGGCCGGCACCCTACCCACTGAGCCACAGGTGCTGCCCAGCATCCTGGTTTGATAGTGACCATGTTTATAATGTGATTGCAACTCAGAGAACAGAGGACTGATTTCCTGAGCTGGGAGAGAATGATCCAAGGTGGCCACAACAAAGAGGTGGCTTTTGAGCTAGATCTTGAACACTGAAAAAAATGACTTTCAAATCTTGGCAAGTTGCACTAAGAGGAAATTGAGAAGGGTCAATCCTGATGGCTTCTATTCTTCATGTGAAAAAAGAGGCACGAGTTTATCCCCTGAACATGACTTTTTGAGAATAAGTAGGAAGATGTGAAGAGAATGGAAAAGGCTAATAGCATTTCCATAGGAAATAAGAAAAGTAAGATCAACGACCATAGCGAGGCCAAGAAATAATGAGTTTGCAACGTGATCATCAACACAACCATGAGATTTTTCTCCACCTGCTCAAGTCCAGAGGAAACAGATAATGAGCTGATCTAGGATTAAAGATGCATAACACAGTTCCAGGAGAAGGACAAAAGAATGTGGAAAGACACTGATAGGAGAGATGTTAAAGCCCTGGACCGTGCAGCCCTGCACAGGAATCCGGAAGAACAGGAGACAATGGAAAATCAGCACCGCCCTGCAGAGTCAGAGGATGACAATGGGAGTAAGGGTAAGTTAGAGGGACAGAAGGTAATCTGACTTTCGCTTTGAAGTTGAAGATTTCAAACCTGGGACAATTCTGGGTGAAGATACAATCCAAGGAATGAATGACTGACCATGGAGTTCTGCTTCCAGTATTGGTTGTTACAAATCCCTTAACACTTTTATTTGGGGATATTACTATTTGCTTGAAAAGTAGAAATTTGATAAGCCCACTAACAACCCTGGAGCATGGATCAAAGGACTATATTTTATAAACCCAAATTAAAATACATGATTTAAAAGTGGCCTCTACATTTTGATCATTTGTTAATGTACTCATAGGAAAGATAAAACAATATAGCACCTATAACACTATGTTGGTACCATTTTAGAAAACCCAGGACTCATAGTTTATGAGGACGGTAAGGAAATAACTTTTATACATGACAAATGATGAGGACACAAAAAATTAAATAATTTCAAACATGTTTAAAATACAACATATTTAAATTAGATTGTAAACAGCTTGAGAGAAGAGACCATTTGTTATCTCAGTGGTTTCCAATGCTCTTTTTGCACCCCTGCTCCCTTCCCGTACTACCAATATTTAGGTAGTGCGAGGTAAACAATGCCTCTTAAGTGATTGGTTGATGATACGCGTATTATGTGTTCCTTTGGGGGGCACGCCCCCACCTCCACCCCGAGAAGGATAGGTGTTTTCTTTCTTGTTCCACTCCTACTTCCCTGCTCAGATTCCACATCCCTTAGGAAAACAAGAAGCTACAACAAAACCATACCAGTAACTTCCACTCACATGTCAGTTTTAAAACAGCCTGAAAAAGGTCAGCCTATTTGACTTCCTCCTATTGTTGAATAGACCCAGTTCCTGATTATATTACGGTCCGGTGGTGATTTTTAAAGGCAATTCCTTTATCTGTTTCAGTTTTCTAAGCAACATAAATTAACCAGGACCTTTTCTTTTCACACTGAATACTATTTGTCTTGGGAAAGATTAGCTGTGATTTAACACACACACACACATGCAAACTGTTCTCTTTAGTTACCTTTGAAAAAACATCAGCATAGCATTAGCACTGGACTGGAAACCCTTGACAGGTAGCAGGGAGCCCAGGAAGGCTCAGCAGTGACACAGGGAGGTCACTGGTGTGTACTGTACCTCATTTTCACTGACGAAGACACTCCTTGGTAGATGAAGTACTAAATTTAGACTTTTTAAAATTATAGCTTTAGCCTTCAAACTATAGCTTCAGTTTGTTTTGATTTCTACTACTTTGAAGTTATTCGATTTGCCCCAATTACAGGAAAATACACATGTATACCACTCAGTGGCTGAGGAAAGTATAATATGTAGAAAACAGTTCCTAAGAAAGCCTTTTAGTCTATCTTATGAAAAATTCAGAATAATGCATCATTTTTACTTTTGTCATTTTATCAATTGTAATTTTACTTTTTCAACTGTTAATTTTAGCCTAACATTTTCCACAGTTTTCTACATAATCTCTATTTTTAGTTCATTCTTAAGTGCTGCACAAATCATTTCTTACAGTTAAAGTGAAGTTTGATGTAGTCAGCCTGAAAAAGGAGTCGAATACAAAAGGTGCCATTTGCAAAAATTCCCCCCAAACACAAACAGAACGGGAGGGGTCCGGGAGGACATTATGATGCGCCAGGTAGGTTCGGAACATAATTTCTTTCTCAGATTCCTTGTGTGTGTTTTATCGGCAAGCTTGCTTTTAGACTTGCAGCAATGCTACTTAAGGGAGGAATGTTCTGAAAGTAAATATATGTCATCAGCGTTTAGGAATTAGTCTACCAAACAAACAGTCTACCGTAGAGAAGAGGAGTGCGGAGCACTGGTTATGCACACAAGTTCTGTTTTGCTGCATTCCAGTGCTATGACCTTGGGCAATTCACCTAGTTCTCTTAGCCTAAATTCCTTACCTATAAAATGAAGACAACAGAACTACTTCTTGGAGTTTCTGTGAAGATTAAATGAGGTAAGAATATATGCAAATCATGGTGTTTTCAACATTGCCTGGCACATAGTCAGCTCTGAGCACTAAGTATTAACACCCACAGTGCATCTTACAAGGGTACATGTGAAATTCACTAGGTGTAGAATATAAATGTCTTAACACAATAACTAAGAAAATGCCGTGAAGGCTATGTTAACCAATTTGATGAAAACATTTCAAATTGTATCTAAAACCAGCACATTGTACCCCATGATTGCATTACATTAATGCATACAGCTATGATTTAATTAATCAAATAAATAAATAAATAAATAAGAATACTGGGCGGAGTACTAAGACATCAGTACTCTGCTCAGATGTTAAGTTAGGTGCAGACTCTAGATGAGCCATACAAATGGTGGAAGTTTTAGAACAATGCCTTTTTCTAAAGGTGGAAAGGCATAGAAAGCTCAAAGAGTCTTGGATTCTATAAAGGGATTGTGAAAGAGGAGAGAGATAATTAAGCATTTTGTTTACACCATCCAGGAAACATGCTTAATTTATAGCAGGAAAGGCTGAGCTTCAAGTTTGTAGACTTCCTGGCACACTGTGCTGTGAGATACTGTGGAGCTGAAAATTGCAAAGAAAGGAAAAACTATTTGATGTTAGTCAAGATGGCATTTAGTAAGCTTTGAAGCCTCCCTGTATCCTTTTGATTGGATATGAGGTAGAGCAATCAGACATAAATATACTACTGCCAAAAGCAAAGCAGCTGGATTCTCACACTGCTAGGCCGCTTAACAGGGGAATCACTTCATCATGGGTCTCTCCGGTTAGCAGTTCAGTAACTGAGCTCCCTCATTCTTACAGGGAGGCTCATTCTAGAGCAAATGTGTCTATGGTGAAGTTTACGCTCCACTTATATTCCATCTGAATTGCAGTGGAAAGTGACAGTATTTGACATCTAATAATCCACTTAAATTTGTTAGCAATCTCAGTTTAAATCACTGTGCATATGGCATGCTAAATGAGTTAAAAGATTTTATTTCCATGGGGTTTATAAAGTTTTAAAACTATTAACATTTTAAATATTTACTATTTATTTGTGTTACATAAAGTGGCACATAAATTTAAACTCAAAACTGTTTGAAAACCACAATTAAGGCTGGGTGCAGTGTTTCACGCCTGTAATCCTAGCACTCTGGGAGGTGGAGGCAGGAGGATCGCCTGAGCTTAGGAGTTCGAGAGCAGCCTGAGCCAGTATGAGACCCTATCTCTAAAAATAGCCAGGCGTAGTGGTGGATGCCTGTAGTCCCAGCTACTTGGGAGGTTGAGACAAGAGGATTGCTTGAGCCCAAGAGTCTGAGGTTCCTGTGAGCTGTGATGCCATGGCACTCTACCCAGGTTGATAAAGTAAGACTCTATCTCATAAAATAAAAAGTTGACTTGCTCAATCTAGATTCACATTATATACCAAGACACACTGTCTATTTAAATGATGATAAGCTCAGAGTTAAGGGAAATAAGCCAGGCACAGAAAGACAAATACCACATGTTTCTACTCACATATAGAAACAAAAAGTTGATCTCATGTAAGTAGGATAATAGTGGTTACTGGAATCTGGGAAAAGTGTGTGTTGGGGGGAGGGGTAGGCCAGAGGTTGGTTAACAGGTGCTAAATTGGGTATGAGGAGTAAGTTGTAGTGCTCTACGGCACCATAGGGTGACTATAATTAACAAAAATCTGAAAGAGCAGATTCAGAATGTTCCCAACATAAAGAAATGATCACGGTTTGAGGTGATAGATTTCTTAATTACCCTGAATTGATCACTACACATTGTATATGTGTATCATAATATCACACTGCACTCTGTACATGTCTACAATTACACGTATTAAGTGTCAATTAAAAATAAAAGCAAAAAGTTCATAGATAAAATTAATCTAAACCTTTAAAAATGTATGTTTCCTAGGGGACTGAATTTTTTGAAATAGAATTTTAAAATGCATTCAGAGGAAGGAAACAGAATAGAGTGGGGAAAATAGTGCATAGTTTGGAAAGCAATAGTGCTAAACCTATTTTTAAAACTGTAACAGTTCCCTCTGGGTAGAAGGAGGGCAGGATCACACTGAAGACGCTCAGGCCTGGGGCAGGTTGGCAGCCACAGCTCTGGTAATTTGACAGCTGCTGTGGTCCTCTCCATGGGTTCCTAGCTCTTGTTTCTATTTTAGGGGATCATGGTTCAGGTGGCCTCACAGAAGCAGGAATTCTTTGGAGAAACTATAAAATGTGGCAAAGAGAAGTGATTGAGGCATTGGGAGAAAATTAAGACAGCAAGCAGAGATAGGACTAAGATGTTTACTTTTGTGTTTGGGGAAATATTTCTCACCTAGATGTTATGTCACCCATACCCTTTGGATTTCAAAATAGATAGACGTATACGTGAATAGAAACTTTCAGCTTTGTTTGTTTTCTATGCTAGTGAATTATTTATCTCATGGTCATTGTGATCCAACTTCTCACATTTGTCCTTGAACGGCACGAAGTATCACTTACTTCTTTGGTCTTCCTCACAACACACAGCATTATGCTGAGGGTAAGACAGAACTCTATGAAATTTGTCTTGCATTATTAAGGAGAGAGGGATCCCTCGTTTGCTAGGTTGCTGTTCATTCTTCCAAATACCGTGAATGTGCCTTCTAACTTATCAAGGAAGGTCAACTAGGTGTGAACCTATGTTTTCATTCATCGTCCACAAAGACTTGAAATGGCAACGTATTCCAATGGGGAGGGACAAACAAACAAAAATGAAAACAGATTGGCTGGCAATAAAAGTGCTGGCAGACAGAAGCAGTAATCTGCTGGTAAGTTCATAAGGTTTCTGTGCTGATTACTATTTGGGCAGTGTCCACATCGCTGAGGAGCTGACACACCCACAGCTGCTCTAGGAATAAGACAACATCTGCACAAAAACAGAGAAGGATTATTCTGACAATTAAAAAAACTGATTACTGCTAATGCTACTGTCAATGATCTTCTATGAGACTTTCAATTGAATGAAAGTCAGATGCCCACTCTCAGAGGCCATACGGTGTCATGAAGAAGAAAACCCACAGGCATAGTCGGGGAGCCCGGGTTCCTGCCCTGACATTGCCAACGACGAGCTGAGAAAGACAGTGGGGCACGCTCAGACCCGGGTGAGAGTCTTCAGCAAGAAAGGACTTGCGGCTTTCGTAATCAAAAAAGACTGAGAAAAATAAAGCTCCTATGAGACTGAGAAGAATAGACACTGGAGAGAGGGCAGAAAGGAGGAACCGGGCTCAAAGACTGTTGAGAACAGCTCCAAGTAAGGGAACGATAACTTTCATTTTTTTTAGTGCCCACCATGTGCCAAGCATTTTTTTGAAGTTGATATTTTTATTGAAATATGCAATGTTCACTCTTTTATATGGCTAAGCATTGCTGCATGGCAAGGCCACGGAGCGAAGCCCCTTGATATGTTATTTCTAATTGATAAAACAAGGTTTAAGGAGACCGTGTAATTGCATTCTGTCAAGGAAGCTGGGAGTCAGAGAGGCTGGGTTTCTCGGGGACACACAGGTCGTGCAGGGCCCCAGGTCTCTGTTACTGCAGATCCGGGCGAGTCTTTCAGACGATTCAAGCTGCCCAGAGTAGAGAGATTTTCCTACCAATCTGGAAGATCCTTGTTCTGTAGAGTCTGAGATGCTCTCACTTCTTGGTAAAATGCTTCCTTTCTTTAAACAGCTTACCGTGAGAAGGGAGCTGAAAAAAGGAAAAAGGAAAGGGAGAATCTAAGAGAAGGCAAAGAAGAGGGGGAAGGTAGGGAAAAGGGAAGAACAAAATAAAGGGAAGAGCTAAGTGAGACCAAGAGAGTGGAAGGAATCCAGATAAAGATCCTATTGTCTGACAAGTAATAAAATGTCTTTCCCAACCTCCTGCACCCAGTTTCTGGGGACTGTTTCCTCCACATGTGACAACTGCTTCAAAAGGAGCTTCAGACCTTGAGCAGGGACTTTGCTGAGTCAAGGAAATGCAAAATGAATGCACCACACTACAGAAAGCATTTATTTTTAAGAGCTACATCTATTTTATTCATTTATTTTCCAGTTTCAGGCTAGTTTTTACTATAATATACCTTTTGTACCAGTCATGCTATATATTTTATGTAAACTAAATGTTTAATAATGGGGAGCCATGGAATGATTCTAGGATCTTAAATTCTTTGCAGGAGAAGCAGGAGGAGTGTGGCCATTGCGCACGTGTGGTGCGATGCTCTTCTGAGCTCACTACTGACTACGTCACGGGTGTTAGTGTACTCACAAAGCCCTGCAGATACAGATGAAAGGTCAAATGCTACAACTATAACAACAATAATATCAATTAACTCATGGAGCCCATTCTTTCTTAGTCTTCCCTAATCGAACCACCTAAAACGTTACCCCTAAAACTCTCTCCCCTATATCCGTTATTTATTTTTCTTTTCTTTTCTTTCTTTCTTTCTCTTTTTTTTTTGAGACAAAGTCTCACTTTGTTACCCTGGGTAGAATGTCATGACATCATAGCTCCCAGCAACTTCAAATTCTTGGGCTCAAGCGATCCTCTTGCCTCAGCCTCCCAAGTAGCTGGGACTACAGGAACCCACCACAATGCCTAGCTATTTTTAGAGACAGGGTCTCACTTTTGCTCAGGCTGGTCTCTATCTCCTGATCTTAGGCAATACACCAACCTTGGCTTCCTAGACAGCTAGGATTACAGGTGTGAGTCACCGCGTCCGGCCTCCATTATCTTTTCTAATAACCCTCATCACTATTGTCGAGTTTTCATCTTATTTTTTATTACCTGTCTCCCTCCAGAGACCATAAACTCTCTGGGGCCAGGGTCCCTTTGTTTTGTTCACTGCTATACCTCCAGGACGTGGTTTAGGGCCTGGATGAAATAAGTGCCCCAAAGTTTTAGCTGAATGGACGCATGAGAAAATGATGAATGAATATGTAAGGTAATGAACACGATGTTCCAAGAAGTACACTCAGACTTACATGCATTATTCAGCCTGATTGTCACATCATTTTAAGGTAGGAAGTGAGTCTTTAGAAAGGTTGAGTTACGTGCTCAAAGTCTCACGAGTATTAAGTATCAGGTCAGGGCATGGGCCAGACTTCTGAGTCCAAAGCTCTTGAGCAAAAGCTATGCTATAGAATAATAGCTCCTGAGTGTGGGTGTGGGTGTGCAGGTGCACGTTCAATTCCCACAGCTAGATTGTGCAAAACGGGACTTTCTCATGAAAAAAACTCAGTTATATTCAACCAAAAGATGATAAGACAAACTGCAACAGTTAAAAGTTATAAATAAATGTTTAGCTTTCTCTACTTACTGCTAAGAAGAGAATTGCTTGTGGGAGTAGGGGAAAAACATAACTCAGTAAAACTCTTTTTCATAGTTTTCCATAATATGTTGCATCCATATAAATCTAATTTATAATTTTCCCTTAAATAAACTAAATAACTCTTTTCCTAGGGTCCTAGCAGCATGACTTGCCATGACAGTGGGAAGACTAGATCCTCATGCTCTTCAGAGTAAGAGACGGTTTGGTTTTCACTTCCCATCCCGACCAACCATCTCTGATCCTCTACTCTTAACTGCATTCAGAGTAGGGAGATGCTATAAATATGTCCACTCTGGAGGCTGAGATGGTGTCAAGCGTCCCAGAGCAGCACACTGGAGATCTAAGGATAGAGAAATGGAACCAGGGATGTGTAAAACACGGTACGTATGGATTGTGGTGGGGGTATCCATAGCATAGTTATTTAAGTTTTACTGTTATTTTTCCACTCTCTTAAGCTAAATATAAACAGTTCATGTATGAATTTCGCCTAACATTAGAAAAAACATGATAGCATCATTCAGAGCCAGGAGAACTGGATTTCCGTCTCAATTCTGCTGCTTGCTTGCTCCGTGAACTTGGATGAATCAAAACTGGCTTTCTCAGCTGGAAGGTGAAAGAATCATGCCTGCCCAGGCTGTTTCTGAGGTGGAAGACTATTATCAGAGCACATGAAGAACCTTATAAACTGTAAAGCTACAAATGTTAGCATTTTATTTAAGAGATTTCTCTTACACACTGGATGGAATAAGGACAGAGAATTAAAGTGATACAGTTTTTTGTTCATTGCATTATATTGTAATTCAGATATGATTATGGTTCATTATATTTCATATATTTCATATTGATGACTATGTTAAAAAATTAACATAGTCTAATTTGTCTTTTCCAAAACTTCTATATTAAACAAAATAAACCATTTTTATCTCTGAAGAAGCCAGATTTAATTTGTATGAAATAAGTCTTTTCTACATAAATATTTAATTAGTGAGAGGTAGTTATTTCTTGTATACTGTTGTGAGATAGCTAAGAGCTTCATATGACTCAAAAATGAGAAATTTTAAAAGATATGCAACAGAAAATATCCTTCTCATCTCAGGCCTATTTCCTGTGTCCCTGGTCCAATAGGTAACTTCTGTATGAGTGTCTTAAATACAAGTTAGAATTGTTTTTATGCATGTGCAATTTTAAGGCCTTTTCTGTAATAGCATGGGTTTGGTTCCTTTGGTTTGGAGTGTAGTAGGGGAGACAGGAGCTAACTCTTCCAGGCAACAAAATAACATGTCAAAGTTCATGTGCCAGTGAGTGGCAGAGTGAGATTTGGATTATGTCTGTTTGTTTCCAAAGCTGGAGTGTGTCAGACTGGAGTGGGATAGAGTTAGAGGTCACAGAAAAACAAAATGAGGGAAGAAGGGGAATAAGAAGAGCAGCAGGAGGAAGGCAGGCATGATGTACTCTAGCCAGGGAGAGCACCTCAGTCCAGGAATGCCAGGAGGTGAGCCACGAGCAATGTGTGCTCACCTGCAAACAGGGGCCCAGCTTCACCCCAAGCAAGCCAAGGAATTGTGTGCACATCCAGGAGCTCGGTGCCTCTTCCTAGAATGCCACTATGGCTCATGATGAAGATTCCAGGCCAGCAGGGTCCAGTGAGCCCACCAGACCATGCTCATTCATCTCAGCGGGGAAGAGAACAGGTGCTGCTTCAGTCAAGGGCTTTTCCTTCCAAGTGAAACCCAGAAGTCCACCTGCCCCCTTTTCTCTGCATGGTCTGAACCTGGAGAATGGTCAGTAGATAACCCCCAAAGGTGACTCTCACTCTGGGAAATTGCATTTTTGAGCGCGGTACAGGCTTTCAGACATCCGTGCCATCAGTCTGCAGTGGGCGTGGCCAGAAGGATAACCTCAGTCTTCAGCTAATCAGCTTGGTCTTGGGAACTTTAAGATTCTGAAATGCTGCTGTAAGATATTCTGTCAGAAAATTTTGGACATTTGGAGAGTGGTTTATAGATGGTTGTCTGATACAATATATTTTTCTTGAATGCTGTATTCTCAAACCCACATGTGCAACTATCCGTTACTAAGGAGTGACAGAATTAGTAGGAATTGTTGGTGTCCTATATGTTCATTTTTGTTTCCGCCACTGCAAAATGACCCAAGAATTTTAGTTTGAATTTCAAAGGTGTTTCTAAACTTGTGTTTTTGCTGCATTACGTTATCCTAAAAAATCTTTTAATGTCTCTTGATTTTTTTTCTGTGCAATTGTTTTCATGTGTTTCTATTTTGTTAAATCTGAAAAGCAACACTTTGAAAACCACATGTGGCTGCTCTGTCCCAACAGGAAACACCTTGGAGACATGGAACGCAGTGACTTTTCTTCCTTTATTTCTTTTTCAGATTTTAAGCTGAATGCCATGGTGTGTCTTCATCAGAAAAGACTGGATAACAAGATGTTCAACTTGTTTGTTATCTGTCAAAGCTATATTAGGATTTAAACAACTAGTTGTATAAGCCGGGCATATGCAAAAGAAGAAAGAGAAGGGTAGAGGCTATACAGTGAGAACTTAAAAGCTTCTGATGTCTCAGCAAATCATAAAGCTTGAAAAGATCCTTCCATGTCATTGAACTGTTGATCACATTTTCTTTTTTTTTTTTTTTTGAGACACAGTTTCACTATGTCACCCTCGGTAGAGTGCCGTGGCGTCATAGTTCACAGCAACCTCAAACTCTTGGACTTAAGCGATTATCTTGCCTCAGTCTCCCAAGAAGCTGGGACTATAGGTGCCAACCACAATGCCTGGCTGTTATTTTGTTGCAGTTGTCATTGTTGTTTAGCTGTCCCAGGCTGGGTTTGAACCCGCCAGCCTTGGTGTATGTGGCTGGTGCCGTAACCACTGTGCTATGGGAGCCGAGCCTGTTGATCACATTTATAATTCATGTACAAAGTAATGTGGATGCAAAGCTTGTCTATTATAGGATCATTTTTATAGATCGAAAAAACTTAAGTAAACATCTTTAGGTGACTGTTTAACAAACTTTACTGCAGCAATTCAATAAAATGGAATAGTATAGATAGTTCAAAAAAGGAACAACATCTAAAGTATACCGTTAAAAGCGAAGGTACAGAAAAGTGAAGTGTGGGTGTGTATGCGTACGGGCATACTTAATTTTATTGGGCTTTGCAAATTTGTGTTTCCTACAAACTGAAAGTTTGTGGCAAACCTGTGTTGAGAAAATCTGTTGGCACCAATTTTGCGACAGATGTGCTTACTTCATGTTTCTGTGTCACATTTTGATAATTCTTGCAATATTTCAAATTTTTCATTACTGTTTTACCTACCGTGGTGATCTGTAATCAGTGATCTTTGACATTATTACTGTAATTGTTTTGGAGTACAACAAACAGTGCCCAATAAGACGGACAACTTAATCGATGAATGTTCAATGTGTTCTAACTGCTCTGTTGGCTGTTTTCCTGTTTTTCTCCCTCTCCTCAAGCTTCCTTATACCCTGACATAAAACAATATTAAAATTAGGCCAATTGGTAACCCTACAATGACCTCTAACTGTTCAAGTGAAAGGAAGAATCTCACGATTCTCACTTTAAGTCAAAAGCTAGAAAATTAAGCTTAGTAAGTCTGGGAGAGGGGAGGATGAGTGGAGAGAGGGTAATCCATGGAACCACACCTATGGTGCATTTTGCAAGGGTACATGTCAAATCTATTAAGTGTAGAGTATAAATGTCTGAACACAATAATTAAGTAAGTGAGGTGAAGGCTATGTTAACCAGTCTGATGTAAGTATTCCAAATTGTATATAAAATCAGCACATTGTATCCCATTAATGCAGTAATAAATATAGCTATGATTTAATTAAAAAAAAATAAGCTTAGTAAGTCGACATATAGAAAGCTAAAATGGACCAAAGCTAGACCTCTTGTACCAGTTAGCCAAGTGGAGAACTAAAGAGAAAGTTCTTGAAAGAAATTAAAAGTGCTACTCCAGTGAACACACGAATAATAAGAAAGCAAAACAGACTTATTGCTGATAAGGAGAAAGTTTCAGTGGCCTGGACAGATGAAACCAGCCAGAACATTCCTTTACACTGAAGCCTAATTCAGAGCAAGGCCTTAACTCCATTCAACTCTGTGCAGGCTGAGAGAGGTGAGGAAGCCCAGAGAAAAGTGTGAAGCCAGCAGAGGTTGGTGTATGAGGTTTGAGGAAAGAAGTCCTGTTTAACATAAAAGCGCGTGGTGGAACAGCTAGTGCTACCTAAAACCCCAGGTGAGTCCTCCCTTCAGGACACTGTGACCTGCCTGGTATGATCTCCACCCCCGACGTCTGTGTGCCTTGCTGCTTCTACCCTCTCTTCTCACTGAGCCCTTTACCATGTGCTTCCCCACAGGATCCTGTGCTCCCCAGCGCCCCCTCCTGTTTTATTTTATTCTGTGACCCATATTTCTAATTTATTATGTTTACTGTCTTTCACCATTAGAATATAAGCTGCAAGACAGCAGGAATTTTACCTATTTTGTTTCTTGTTTTTCTAGCTACCTTAACACTTCCCGGGGCATACTGTATATCCAATAAATATCTGGTGAATGCACGCAACACCAAAAATTTCCAAATGTTCAAAAACATCAAAATTTATTATAACGGAAACTTTCCAATAGGATAGTTGTTATTGGGTAGACACTGTCTCATAAATCGCAGTTCTTCATACAGGCTGTGCTTGTGGAATCACGTGACATAAATACTTTTGCTGACCAACTGGAGTGAGCATGCCAGTGAGAGCATTTGCAGAGCATGCAGCGTGGCAGCTCCCAGCCCCCGTTCTCCGTTTGGTAAGTTAGCACTGTTTGTCTGGATCTACGATCTGTCCACACGGCGTTCTCACGTCTTCTTGGACACCACATGTTCACCTCAGCTGGGAAAACACTTGCTTATTTCCTTCCTAAATTAAACAGTTACGATTTCACAGGTTTTCTTTTCTTTTATTCTTTCTCTTTACTTAATTTTTTTCAAGAACTTCATTCTTCGTGTGATCACAAATGCAATGTTGGCCCGGCATGGTGGCTCGCGCCTGTAATCCCAGCACTTTGGGAGGCAAGAGTGGGAGAAGCACTGGAGGCCAGGAGTTTAAAACCAGCCTGGGCAACATAGCACGACTTCATCTCTACAAAAAAAAAAAAAAAAAAAGGAAAAATTAGCAGGTGTTGGGGTGTGTGCTCTTAGTCCTACCTGTTCAGGAGGCTGAGGCAGGAGGGTCACTTGAGCCCAGCAGTTTGAGGCTGCGGTGAGCTATGATGACACCAATGCAATATAGCCTGGCTGACAGTAAGACCTTGTCTCTAAATACACATACTATATATACTTGGTATATAGACTACATATTTAGTATATATAGTGTATAATATTATATATATGCAGTATAATATACATATAATGTATATATATGTTGAAAGAATGAATTACTTTAAAAAGGTAAGTTAAGAACTATTTATCATATTTCCAACCCTTCAATAAAATGTGGGGTTTGAGGCAGCACTTCACGGCCCCGCCCCGTGGCCGCCGCATCAGACGCATCCCAGCTGCTTTCGCCTCCTCTTTCCTCCTCCCGTCCTTCTCTCCTCTCTTTTCTTTCAGCAATCTCAGGATTTCTCTCCTTTATTCTTAGTCTTTCGACAGTTTTAATATGTCACCTGACCTAGTTTTATATAGTCATTTTCTTTTTACAAACAGGCTAATGGGCAGCACCTGTGGCTCAAGGAGCAGGGAGCTGGCCCCATATGCCGGAGGTGGTGGGTTCAAACGCAGCCCCAGCCAAAAACCTGCAACAAATAAATAAATAAATAGATTAATAGATAAATCACTTTAAAAAAAATTTTTTTTTAAATGGCCTAATGTTGAAAAGAATGACACACGGCCACTATTTTCATTCATAGCATTCCTTCTCATCCAGAGTGAAGGCAACACGTTGACATGATTTTCTCTCCGGATATTCAGGTCTTCGAATTGTTCTCAGCAAAAGTTGTCCTGGGGGCTTGTCCCAGGAACATGCCAAGGATCATACCCTTGATGAATTGGCTCCTAGGGGGAAAAACTGATTCAAGTGAACCAGGTGAAGTTCCTTCCCGACATCTACATTCACTGCGGGAGAATAATGCTGGTGGATTTGTATTGCCAAGATCCTGAAGCAAACCAGGAAAGGATCAATCCAGAACTAGACCACAGTAAACAGAGTAAATGTTTCTCAAGTCCGGCTTTGAAGCAGTGATCTGATCCGTGAGGTACAGCCATTTAGAACTTCGGAACAGCCACGATGTGTTTCTCTTGTTCTAAGGTCTTTATGATGCATAATAACTGCCAGCTCAATCCTGATATAGGGAACCCACTGCAGTGTGAATTTCCCATCTAGGGAAGGCTGAAGCATTCTGAAACTTTCCTAAGGTTAACTCGTAGGAGGTTGATGGTCCATAATGAAATGGAAATACCCAGAAAGTCAGGAACATAATGAACAATAAAAAGTGTTATTAATTTTACAGGAGATAGTGGATCATTGAGTAGATCTCTATGTTTGTGGTCAATAACACCAAACAGACAGTTTTTAAGAAATAATTTACCATTTGTTTTCTGAATGAGGCCAATAGACTCTGATGTCTCAAAAAGCCTTGGCTTGTATCTAGCCAGCCACCTCATCTGACCCATGAGAAAATTCAGATATGGGGTAAGTGACTTGGCCAAGGAGACTAAGGTAATTAGAAGCTAAGTCAAGGATGTAAACAGAGGTCTTCTGACCTTTTCTTAGAAAATTAGGTGTCTTTTTTTTTTTAATTTAAAATTCCAAGAGAAGAATGGGTCAGTCTCCATGAGTGGAGAAAGACCAGATGTCCTGATTTTAAGTTTAGTCTTGTAACATAAGTATCCTTTATTTCAATTATATTTATTCTACTTGGTTAAATTAGATTGCGTATTATTCAATACAAAAATCTTAAAATGTGAATATTTTCTGAAATAAGACATTCTCATTTAATAGTAGTAAAGTAATACATGGTACTGTAATACATGGTACTTCATAGAGAAAGTTAAACTTTATGATTATTAAAATCAGAGAGAGTATAGTTTGTACTTCCATACTTCAAATTGTAAGAATTCTATCTTCCGGCTCGGCAACTATGGTTCAACGGGCTAAGGCGCCAGCCACGTACACCTGAGCTGGCAGGTTCGAATCCAGCCCGGGCCCGCCAAACAGCAATGACGGCTGCAACCAAAAAAAATGGCCGGGCGTTGTGGCGGGTGCCTGTGGCCCCAGCTACTTGGGAGGCACAGGCAGGAAACTCGCTCGAGCCCAGGAACTGGAGGTTGCTGTGAGCTGTGATGCCACAGCACTCTATCCAGGGTGACAGCTTGAGGCTCTGTCTCAAAAAAAAAAAAAAAAAGAATTCTATCTCCCACCCGGAAAACTATCTTAGAATGGCATAATGCTTTGTAATGTATTGACTTGGCTCATCTGAACTGCATTCCTAGAATTCCCTTTCTAGTATGTTTCAGGATAGGGTGGATTTCAGAGAAATTCTGTCCTCAGAGCTGGAGGATGGAGGGAGGGCATTGTGTGGCACACCCACACCACCTTCTCCCAATTACTCAGTCAAACCCTAACCTAGGTGCTGCTGTTGCAGGGATTATGCAGATGTAACTGAAGTCTCACATGAGCTAATTTTGAGTTCATCAAAAGTGGGCATCACCCTGGTTGGGCCTGGTTTACTAAGCTGAAGCCCTTTAAAGCTTAGAGACCCCAAATTTCAGCTCAAGCTCCTGGGTCCTAGCTGGCTCTAGATCTTCCCTTCCCAATGGCCTGCCCCGTGGACTTTGGGCTTGCCTAGCCAGTCCTCTCTGTTGTGTAAGTAAATTCCCCTGTATGTCCATACACACCCCACTAGTCCTACCTCTCTGGATGAACTCTGACTGATACACGCAGTCTCCACCATGAGCATCTTAACCATAATACTGTCATCCCTTCTCCACGTAAGGGTCTATTCACTCCAGTCCTTTCTGGTCTTCATCATCATAATTTCTGCAGCAAATTAACCTGTAGTTTTTTTAAGACCCTCAGTATTCTAGCTCTACAATAAACGGATATGGTGGCATTAAGTCAGAATATCATGGGAATTTCTCCCCCATGTTGTTTACTTATCTTAATCTTGGCATCTCATAACTGATACTTTCTAATAGGAAACAGGATTTCTGTTTCTTCTTTAACTCCTTTTCAGGTGGTGTTGTCCTTTGTAGGTGTCCTCCCTCCCCTTCTTCCTGTCGTCCTTCCCACTGCCATGTACATTTGACCATGTCATTCCTTCCCTAGATTGAAAAAGCCTCAACGTTTTTCCATTATGTAGAATAAAATCCAACCGTCTTGACGTGCTCTGTGTTTTAATCTGCTGCTTTCCTGGTTTCATCTTTGTAGACGTGCCTACTTTGTGGATGTGCCTTTGTGCCCTGGTGCTGCACTCCTTGCAATTCTCCAAGTGTGGGGGGTCAAGGGCAAGGGACTGATACTCTGGAAGAAGCTGCCAACTGCTACTAGACACGTCTGGGAGCCAAACTGCCATCAGTAAGGCAAATACCAAAGCGATCATCCTTCCGAAAAGTCTTATACATAAGCCACAGAAAACTTGAACACAGTCTTTAGACATCTACAAAATGTTTTACGCACCGCTACCTTCAGCTAACCTTTACCTTTCAAACGGTTGTTACACACCCTACTCTACACCCAGCAGTCACTCAGCAACCCCGCTCTCCTCTCCCTTTCTCCGTTGGTATCACTGGCATTGCTTTCTTTACATTTTCCCAATATTTTATCTTGGGTTTTTCTTCAACCAAAATATTTCTTCTGCCTCATCTCTAACCACAGAGCTGTTCTCTCACAATACTTCTTTTCTTTACATGAGACACTTATAACCCTTCCCTCGCTACTACCTGACTCAAGGCCAGGCCCTGTGGACCCCCCTGCAGATTCCTGAAGCTTCTCTAGACTCCTTTCCTCCAAATGCCCTTATAGAAACCAAGAAGGGACTTTCTCATATCTTTTTTAAATGATACCATTCCCACTCAGAAATTTATTAATGGCTAGCTACCACTCAGTCATTCAACACATCCAAGCTGCCAATTTTCCATGGCTTAAATGAGAGCTCATCATCATGAGTTTAAGGCTAAGTACCAATTACCACTTCCACAGCATGCCTCGACCCTAACTGCACAGATCAGATGTTTCTCGTATAGCCAGTAAATTCTATTACCCCTCCACACCACCTGACACTATTCCGACAATTCCCCCTCGACTAAACTCTCCCTGGCCTCTCCTCTCTACCTGTCTGTTTTTTTTCTTCTTCAAACATTTCTCATGAATCTTCTGAGTGTTTTACAAAGCCTGCCAGGGTATCACCATTTCGGCCATCTCCTGAGCCTGTGAGTAAATCCAAGGCATTTGTAAGCATCAGAAATTGCCCCTGCTCAGTTTCAGAGAACCTGTCATAACCAGGCAGTCTAGTGGGGAAATGGGCCGAATTTCAGTTTCCAAACGCCTTTCACGGAATCCAACATGCAAGCCAGAACGACATGTCAGAACCTCGTTTCTCAGATTCAGGTGTCAGTGTAACATAAAGGACACCACTAGATGTAGATTGAATCGAGTACTCATATCAAATAACAGAAGAGTTCGTTTTTATTCACTTCACATCTTCCTACATGCAGGTTACTATGAAAGTTTTGAGACAGACTCTGTGTTACGGACCATTATTTCACTTCTAAGAAACACACACGGCAGCATCCTTTCTGAGTCACCTGGGCAAGTTCCAACTTGCTCGGTTTGTCCGTGTTGCTGGGAGGGCTTCATTTGTTTCCATATGCACAGATTTCATGTTTCTTTATTTTTGTGCATCTCAAAACATTCGTGATAATACAAAACATATAAGAAATCTATGTACTTTCCTTTAGTCAATGTTCAACGCCCTTCTGCTTTTGGTCTGAGGGAAGCCAGCTCGAGAAGAGTTTCCCTCCTACGGAGGGGGTAAAAAGGTATACCCTAGAAAGAAGAAAAGGGAGAAATGGTAGGTTTCAGATTTATCAACACAGGATATAAATGTATGTTTTATGACGGTAGGCTTATTTCTTGGTTTTTCAGGTTTAAAAAAATATTCGAAATAATAAATTTATCAACACCAGTTAGCTAAAAGGAAATTCTACCAAATTGCTTTTCCCAGCTCCTAGGTCTCCCTGCTTAAAACTCCGTAGATCACGTCTCTCTTCTAAATATGAAGCATCATGGCTACTGCAAGGGTTGGGGTTAAGCTTACCGAAGTGTTTGCTCCCAGGAAGATTTTCATTTTCTGATGCTCTAGGCCTTTGCTGTTACCCAAAGTTGACTAAGTTATGGAGCCATTGTTAACCTCTCTGCACAGCTGTTCTTTATTTTTTTATCACCACCATAGATTCAATCAAAAGAAAACAAGGAAGTTTATGATTTCAAATTGTTTTCTTAAACCTGAAAAACCAGGAAATAAGCCTGCAGTCATAAAAATATATAAAATTCAATCATAGCACCTCCGTCAGGAAAAACATCAGGCCTCACAAGCCAAGCAAGCTTAGTTCCAGTCACTGCCCAGACACTCCCCCGCAGAAGGACCTGATAGAATCTACAGACAATTTAAGGCCAAACAGCCGAGTCACTTAGCTCTTGCGCAGGAGTGAAGAGGAATTATTGGTGGACTGTGGAGAGTTTAAATGGTGAGAGAAAACTCTTTCAGGGCGATGAATCCCACCAAGGAGGCTGCAGAGGAGCTTCATTTTCAGATAAACGTTCTACTTGAAATAAAAGAGCAGGAAGACATTTTGGCGTCTAATAAAATAGATTAGATTTTTCTACAATAATAAGAGATGTTCAGCCTAACAGACTTCCATTTCTTTGATGTCAATACGTCTAATTTCCATGATGTCAGAAGGCGGCAGGTGGAGGGAGTGTCCTCGTGAGGCCACCACTTGCTGCTGCTGCCCTGCTGGGGTCAGTCCCCATCCGCTGGCCTGTGGCCGTCATGGCTTGAGCTTTGTCACTGCCACGCTGACATCAGTTGCTTTCTAGGCAACTTCTTTTCTGATAAACTCATTATCAACTCCTAAACATAACTATAGCCAATGCTCTTTAACTTAGTGCAGTTATTATTTTTGAAATTCTATTGGGAGCCCCTGCAAGTTGGCTCCTGAGTCTTTCTAATACAATCATGGCTGTCCTAAAGTGCTCTTGTTTTCAGGCAGGACCAGGGATTAAAGGTTCATCATGTGTGTTTATTTTTTAAATATTTATTTATTTATTGACTTTTGTTTGTTTTGTTTGTTCATTCGTTTTGAGACAATCTCTCTCTGTCACCCTGAGTGCTGCGGCATCATCATAGCTCACAGCAACCTCAAACTCCTGGCTTTGAGTGATCCTCTTGCCTCAGTCCGAGTTGCTGAGACTACAGGTGCCCACCACAATGCCTGACTAGTCTTTCTAATTTTAGTAGTGACGGGGTCTCCCTCTTGCTCAGGCTGGTCTTGAACTCCTGAGCTCAAGTAATCTATCCATTTCAGCTTCTCAGAGTTCTAGGAT
Source organism: Perodicticus potto (assembly GCA_963574655.1). Classification (NCBI taxonomy): domain Eukaryota; kingdom Metazoa; phylum Chordata; class Mammalia; order Primates; family Lorisidae; genus Perodicticus; species Perodicticus potto. Next base: position 24,541 of record CAUYRH010029561.1, read on the forward strand.
TACATAGGTGTGAGCCACATCAGGCCCATAATGTGTAGATAGATAGATAGATAGATAGATAGATAGATAGATAGATAGATAGATAGATTTTTTATTTTTTTGCAGCAGAATATCACTATGTCACCCTCGGTAGAGTGCCGTAGCGTCACAGCTCACAGCAACCTCCAACTCTTGGGCCTAAGTGATTCTCATGCCTCAGCCTCGCAAGTAGCTGGGACTACAGGTGCCTGCCGCAATGCCTGGCCATTTTTTGGTTGTAGTTGTCGTTGTTTGGCAGGCCCAGGCTGGGTTTGAACCTGCCAGCTCTGGTATATGTGGCTGGCGGTCTAGCTGCTAAGCTGCAGGCGCCGAGCCCATTGTATATATTTTTGATGCAGACCTAGAGCCTATATTTCTCTAAGACACCCTGACCCTTAGGAGATCATAATCTGTGTGTTAGGGCTGCTCATTGTTTCTGGACCTTTTCAGGAAACAAAGTTAGGAGATTAGAGATAGATAAACAAATAGACGGACAGATACCTAGATAATATATCACATTTATGCCAGTGTTTCACATTTGAATCCTAATTCAGAACCATAAAGCTTTTATTTGATCTCATTCATCTAACATATCCTACCTTCAACCTAAAATCCTGATTCCCAACAACGTGTACATCATTACTTATTTCATCCCAGGAAATAATATACAATAGTCTCAGAATAAAAATAGCAAGCTTTCAATGACAATATATATAGTTACTGGAAATGTTTGATGTTTTGGTTTTTGTGGGCTTTTTTTTTTTTTAGTTCCTTTTGTTCTAAGGGTACATCCCACTTGGGATCCACAGTCAATTTCCATGTTTTAAAGTCACTTGAAATATTTCCTCCCTGAGGACATGTGCCATCCACTCAGTACATAGTTACATAGTTAAGTTCATTTTTTTCCTTTTGTTTTGAGTTACAGTGGTCACATTTTAAAATTTAATATTTATTAACAATATTTCCTGGAGATCTTCCAATCCTTGTGCACGAGAGATCTCATTTTTCATTTCTTTTGCAGCTGTGTAATACTTCATTACGTGGGCATGCTATCGTAGAGGGTTCCCTATTCATGGGCATTTGAGTTGTTTCTAATTAACTAATGTTGCTCCAATAAATAGCCTTATGCATATGCCTTTCCATATTTGCCAGTTAGAAAATAGGTTCGAAACATAATGCTACAAAAGTAGCCAGCAGAATGTCCTTTTACCTGAATAATCACAACAATATTCCTACGGTCTAAGGGTAAAATGATGCTACGTCTTCCCCAAGCTCATGAGATGGAGTGAAGAGCCTTTGGCTCCTCCTGTAAGTTAGCAAGTATCTTTCCCAGAGCACTCAGGGACCCTCATACCAGTAGACTTTCTAGAGGCCAATCCAAGAAGACCTAATAATACTAAATTCCTGCCATCTGTCCTAAGAACAGTCCTGAAGTATTACCACATACACATGTAGAATCACTTGTTATGCATGTATAATATAATCATTGAGATCAAAATTGATCTTAAAGTTCCCTTCAGAAGGTACTATATTGGAGACCACTGTACAATTTCTACATAGCTATTTTTCCCTCCAACATTAGAACATAGTGCTATTGACTGAACACCAAATGAAGAGTCAGTTCCCGTACAGATCATTTGCCATGGAGCAGACTAGAAGACGTAATTATCATCTCTTTTTCCTAACAGTTGAATTTAGGTAACTTAAATGCACATCATATTATGAGGCTCTGATGAAGGCAAATGTAGGCATTTAAAAGAGGGAAATACAGTTACATCTGACACTAAAACTGGTATTGCACAGGGCTCAAGGGCTCATGCCTATAATCTCAGTATTTTGGCAGGTGGAAGGATCACTTGGAGACAGGAGTTTGAGCCTTGCCTGGCCAACACAAGCCACTGCCTTCCTCTTATCTAACTATCTATCTGTCTATCTATGTATCTATCTATCTATCCATATTCATCATAAGCAATAGAATTTCAATTATCTTAAATACCAGTTATAACATCTATCTCTGTACAACAAAGGACCACAAATAGGCCACTGAATTCCCCATGAATAATTTCAGGACACTACATTTAAAAGACACATTTCCACCAAGGTTAAGAACCCAGCTGTGTCAGGTGACTCCCCAGTGATATCTAGGACTAATCCTTGCCAGTTGATTGTTCCCAGAAAAGAAATTCAAGTTAAAGTATCCAACAGAAAAGCAAAAGTATAAAGGAAATGTCAAGACAGGCCCCCAAGCGCAGGCCCTTTCTATGGACTGTGCCGACAGCCTGCAGAGAGGTCTTTGTGCTGCGTCTTATTCAGACCCGGAAGCAAAGCCCGTGAATTCCCTGGGATATAAAATTGCCTTGTTGAACTTGGCAAGCTGCCCTTTGCTCCTCGCCCCCAGGCCCATTGTTGTATTAAGGTGTTCCCACCATCCCTTCTAGGGCCCTAGAGGCTTCCCCAGCCCTGAAAAAAGCTGGTGGACGTGTCAGGTGCCTCCGGAGAAGGCAGCAGTTATCTGGGAAGAGTAGCTGAATCCACTTGGAAGTTCTTAGAAGAGGCTTTTTGTTGCTGTTGCTGTTATCAGTGCATTTGACCTTTTTTTAATCCCCCCTCCCCCCTTTTCTTTTGGTTGATGAATTTTGCCTAAACTGGGGCTCTGGAAAATAAAACCCGAAGGTGAATTAAATCCAAAAAAAGGCACCACCTTTAGTGGAAAAGTGAGAAATATTACCTAAGAGGGAAAAAAAAGTTAAAAAAGAAAAAGTATCCAGAAAGGAAAAAAAGAGAGAGAGAGAAAGTTTCTTTTTCTTGAAAGTCTGTGAGCTAGATAACTTTGTGGCTTCTTGATCAGTGCTACTTTTTCTTCTTTCTTTTTTAATACCTAGACTCAGGCATGTCTTAGTAGTGAACACCAAGTCATAAGATCATCTCAAAACATTCCATGAGAAAGTTCTGGCTATCCATTGTTCAGCCAAAATGATATCTTGCAGGTTTGCTATGAAAGTTCACAGACCAGAAGGGTACCAAAGAAGTTACTCTGAAAAAATCAGAGTATAAACTTCTCAGGCAATGGCATTGTTATAAAAGTGGATACCTACTAAACACATCTCAGCAAGAGCAAAAATATTCTGTGCAGATCACAAACGTTCTCTCAGGAAGCCCTGCACCCCCAGGCAGCTCCCCGGGAAGGCAACCCTTGATGTTGATCTTGTGATGAGAGGGTGATTAATTTTTTAATTATGCTGATCTAAATTTAGCCAGAGAGCCGTACTTCCCAAAGGCGAATGAGCAGGGAGGGCTTCTCCTCGCTGTGCTCAGGGGGGGACATCCCAGGGAAGTGGGAGGCCCCGGCCCAGCTGCAGTTCACACCACTCCCTCGCCCTCCTCCTCCTTCTCTCCCCTCCAAAACACGCCACCCCGCTCAGATCCTGTTTGTGCTTGACTCACTTCCTGCGCCAAAGTGCTCTGCCTGTGAGCTCAGCCGCAGGTCCCGAGGTTGTGGAGTTCCCTCGCTGGCATTTCCTCCTTCTTGTCCTCATCCCTTGAGCATTTGTTTTCTCAGAGTGAGCACTCAAGGGGCCGCGGCTCCACTGAATTACAGGAAACTGGCCAAGGCATTCCCTCTCTCTCCATTCCTAGAGAGTCAGAAAGCCTGGGAATGGTTTTGGCAAGAAGGTCTCTGCACCCTGGATCTCCACAGCTTCCCGCACCACCCACCTCCCCCCACTTTGAACGTGAAACTTGCCATTGTTGCTCCCTGGGGCGCTTCAGGGTCACCCAAGTCCTCCCAGAGAGTCCCTTGAGCCTTATTTCGGAAAGAAGAACCCAAGAAAGTATTGGAGAAGAGAACCGGGGTCCCAGCCCAGGGTGTCTCTCCATGGCCCTGCCCTGGCTGCGGCCAGCAGCCCTGTCCTTGGTTCTCACTCTCCTTCGAGCCTTCGTTCATTTAACATGCCGAGATCTAACTGAAGAGTCTGCGAGATGACTGGTGGTTCTGCTGTCTCCTCTAACTGTTGTTTCTCCCAAGGCCATCTCCAGTCCTCTCAAAGACACCTGGACGCTGTTACTGGATGTTGGTTTTCTTGAATGAGGTCAGGAGACATTTTCCCTGAGAATGTCCCACTGTGCTTCAGAGACATATTTAGAAGGGCAGAAGGACAAAAGGACTCAGTGCGGGCCCCCGGCACCGACATCCCTCTCAGCTTGGCTTTCCTCCGGCGTGCCAGCACCATCCCCCCAGGTTTTCCAGTTACAAGTTATAACATCTATCTCAAGCCCTCACTAACCCTTCATGGGCTACAAAGGCTAAGTTGAAGGAAAGAGAAGGGCACACACACTCCACCCAAAGACAGGAGGGAAAAGGCAGAGAGAGCATCTGGCATTATCTGCATGGCTCTTCTTCCTCCCATCTGCTTACAACTTTGTACTTGCCCTCCTTAAATCTTAATGTGGCCTTCCTCACAAAAGGGTCACTCGGGACACAGAAAGTCGGCTCTCCAGTGCCACCACCCAACTGTGCTGCCCTTTCTGAGAAAAGTCTCCACATTTCTCCAGCCCCAATCTCACATAAAATGGAAATGATGACAATCAATAAACCACAGAATTTGGTTGATATAAATTAACACGGACCAGGCCCTCCCCCTCAGGAGCTGATCACATTGACATCTCACCTTATCCGTGGGCTGTCCACAGACGGGCCTGGTCCAATACTGCTTCTCACTGCACACGTCACCGTCCTGTCACCCGCCCTTCCTTCCTGTGTCCTTCTCTCCTCTGGTCTTACAGTCACATTTCTTTTAGTTGCTCACCTACCTCTGCACTGGGAGGCCTGTCCCCTTTGAGCTGTATTGTGTGTGGGTGCCAGTGGTTCACAGAAGGCCATAGAGTGGGTCAGACTGTGCTGCCCTATAAGGGGAAGGATGGAGAGGATTCTTCCTGATCCTTCCTATCAAGGAGCTATGGTAGTGACTTGGATGAAGAAACAAGAAAATAAAGTAATTCCCAAGTGGGGAGAAAAAAAAAGAGTAGCTCTAGTTTGCTCCAAAATGGGAGGAAAGGGATGAAAAAAGACCAAGTACTCAGAGTCTGAGAAGCTCTGAGGGAGCTCCTGACTTGGAGTGGAGCAGGTGGGTTGAGGGGAGACTGTCCTTGCCGCTGGCCTGCAGGGCACCATGAGCTGAAAAACACGGCCAAAAGGCTCTGGCCCCACGCCTTTCAGAAAGTCGGTCTTGGAGGTGATATAAGACATGCTCACAGCTACTGTAAAAGAAAACTATCAGGAGACATGTCACAAGGTCAGCATACAAGAAGAGTTACCATGAGAATGCAGAAAAGAGAGGAGAAAAAATTAGTCCCACATATTGCTGGTGGGCCTGAAGAGGAGATAGAATTAAATTGGGTCTTGACTACCAAGTGGACATCTGTCTGAATACCAAATGGAGATTGGTGGATTTGTTTGGTAGAAATAGGGAGCTCTTAAAAGTTTTTGAGCCAGAAAGGTAATGTGAGAAAAACATGTTTCATGGATACGTAGTCTGAAAATGATGGAGGTGTAAAGTCAACTGAACAGGGAGACACTAAACAGGGGAGGTCGGTGAGAGTGGGGAGACCAGTGAAGATGCTATCCTCACAACTCAGGGGAGAGCCAATGAATCCTTGAAACAGGCCTGAAAGTGGGAACGGGACTAAAGGGAGCAGATTTAGGAGACATTCCAGAAGTTGGTATAACTCTGAAATATATGTAATGATAAAATTATGATCCTAATTCTTCCATTCCTTAAATAAGTGAAAACAAATAATTCTACAGATTTTACTTTTGGGGGAAAATTTAGCTTTTTAAGAAAAATACTTTTAAAAAATGCTTTCTGTTCCAGGAGAAAAGAATAAATTCATAAATTTTAGTATGTATGATTGCAGATTATTCTTTTGAACATTTGTCAAAATGTTCAAAAGAATAATTTCAAATTGTTCAAATTTATTTGCAATTTTTGTCGCTTCCCATAACTCTGGCACGTTACTAGTGTAAAGAAGCCTCCAAAATCGATTCAGGGCAACATGAGTACTGTGGATTTCAAAAACTTGCTCCAAACATTTTTTAAAGTATGAGCACCCTCTAGTGGCCAAAATTGTGCTTACTACTTTATCAAATCTGCTTTTATATGTAAATAATTTCAAAAAAGTTTAACCTCCCCTAGAACTGAATTTAGACTTTTACATTTTCCCTTGCTTGTTACTGACTGGATAAACTCCATGATAGTCACAACAAACCCTCAATATCCACTATTCCTGTTATAATTTGCAATTATCAGTTTTCAATGTGTTTATTGAGTTTCAGGCTACACCACAATGCAATTATCACCTAATTAATGTGTAAGCTAATTTACTAATAATGTTCCAAGGAAGTGAGGTCATTGTTTATCACTATAAAAAGTCCTCATTGACTTAACTATATTCCCTTGAAACTCATTCACGTTACAACTGTTCCAAAGATGTATATTTCCCATCCAATTCCCATCATTTCCTTGAGGAAAGGGTCGCCTCTGCGATTCCTCTGAGCTCCTGTTTCACATTAAGGGATAATCGAGCCAAGGCCACTGAAAGGAGAGCACTGGAAGGGCCTGGGAGTGACCAGAAAGACCAACACTGAGCACCTACCATGTGTCCGGTGTTCTTTATACTTCGCGTCTGCTGTCTCACTTGGTGCCCCGGAGAAGTGCCATTCCATTCCTCCCCTAGTCGCCAACAGTTTTCAAACTCCTACAAGCCAAAACAAGGCGCAGAAACGAGTAGACATCATCTTTGGGCCTCCGGGGTGCTTGGAACCCGTGTAGGTAGCTGAGGAGTAAATGACGACGTTAGCTCAGCCGGTAGGGGGCGCCCCAGCCAGGGAGAAAGAACATCCGGGAACCACGCTTCACTCCGGCCCGGGAGGAGGTGGGGGGGCAGTTTCCTGCTCTCAGGGGAGCATCCTGCGTGGGGTCTGAAAGGATGAGGAGGATTCAGCTGCGCAGCGCATCAGAACATGCAGAATCCCAGAGTCACGAGAGAGCAATGGTGCAGGTTGCCTAGGACTTAGGGAGAGAGGTGAGCAGTTTTAATTTTTTGAGAATAAGAACTTGTTTATTTTTTGCTTTTATATTATTATTCTTCACTTACCTATTTTTTTTTTTTTTTTTTGAGACAGAGCCTCCAGCTGTCACCCTGGATAGAGTGTTATGGCACCACAGCTCGCAGCAACCTCCAATTCCTGGGGTCAAACCAGCCTCCTGCCTCCGCCTCCCAAGTAGCTGGGACTACAGCTGTCTGTCGCAATGCCGGGCCATTTTTTGGTTGCAACCTGTTTGGCAGGCCTGGGCTGGATTCGAAACCACCAGCTCAGGTGTACGTGGCTGGCGCTTTAGCCCGTTGAGCTACAGGCACCGAGCCATCACTTACAGTTGTTCTTTACTTTTAAAAATTTCAGTAGGTTTAGGGGATATGAGTTTTGTTACATGAATATATATTGTGAAGTCTGGGCTGTTGTTTCATATGTTTTGACTACTTTTTAATTGATTCAAAATAGAGGATAAATCTGATATATCATATCAGTTGGAAACAGAACACAGAAACTATTAATTTTAAAGTAAAATTTGTTAACTTTTTCTTAACCCAAGTTATGAAGATTTTTTTTGTATTTTTTCTAAAAGACTTACAGTTCTGCCTTTTTTGTTTAGGTTTTTAACTATATGAAATTTTGTATATGGTGTAAGACTGGGGTCCAATTGCGTGTCTTCTCATAAGGATATATAATTGATTCAGTATCATTTAATGAAAATCTACTTTCTCTTTGTTATGAAGTATATTCTCATAAGTCAAGTGTTCATAAATATGACAATCTGTTTTTGAGTCCCCTTGTATGTTTCATTGCTCGAATGTTTTATTCCTGATCAATCATATAGTATCTTTTTTTTTTTTTTTTGTAGAGACAGAGTCTCACTTTATCACCCTTGGTAGAGTACCGTGGTGTCACACAGCTTACAGCAACCTCCAACTCCTGGGCATAGGTGATTCCCTTGCCTCAGCCTCCCAAGTAGCTGGGCCTACAGGCGCCTGCCACAACACCGGGCTATTTTTCTGTTTTTAGCAGTTCATCCGAGGCCGGGTTTGAACCTGCCACCTTTGGTATGTGGGGCCAGCACTCTACTTGATGAGCCACAGACACTGCCCAAATCATATAGTATCTTAATTATAACAATTAAAAAGTCGATAATACCAATTTTTGGTGAATTGCAGAAGAAAAGCAATAACTCATAAAATGCTAATGAGAATAGAAATCAGTACAATTTCTATTTCCAGGACCATTACAACAAATTACCATAGGCCAAATGGCTTAAAACAACATAAATGTACTGTCTCACAGTTTTGGAGGCTAAAAGTTCAATATTAAGGTATTGTCAAGGCCACACTCCCTCAAAGGCTCTAAGGTAGAATCCTTTCTTATCTCTTCCAGCTTCCTGTGGCTTGTTTGTAGCAAGGTAACTACATTATCCCCACCTCCACCTCTGTTTTTATAGAGACATACTCCCCCTGTTCCAAATCATCCTTTCCTTATAAGGACACTCATCAATGGATTTAGGACTGTCCTTAGTCCAGGGTGATCTCATCTTAATTTGATTATATCTGCAAAGACCCAATTCCCAAATAAGATCACATTCACAAGAACGGGGGTTAACACGTCAACATATCTGTTTGAAAGACACAATTCCACTCACAAAAATTACTTCAAAAAAAGTTTTAACATGTACTAATATATTTGAATCTTTATATAATCTATAACTAGAAATTCTAATCCTAAGTATGTAAACTAAAGACATGCCCATAAAAGTGCATCAGACTACATGTGTAAGAATGTGCTTTGTAATATTATCTATATTTTATGTACCAGTAGTATGGATAAAGAAATCATGGCAATAAAGGACTTAAATTTAAGGCATGAAATGATAAAAATTCTCAAAGAAAGAATTGGAAAAATACTGGAAGATATCAGCCTGGGGAAAGACTTTATGAGGAAGACTGCCACAGCAATAGCAACAACAGCAATAATAAGCAAATGGGACTTAATTAAACTGAAAAGCTTCTGTACAACCAAGGAGACAACAACCAAAGCAAATAGACAACCTACCCAATGGGAAAGGATATTTGCACATTTTGAATCTGACAAAAGTTTAATATCCAGGATCTATACAGAACTTCAATTAATCTACAAGAAAACAACCAATAATCCCATACATCAATGGGGAAGAGAGATGAATAGAATCTTCTCTAAAGATGACAGACAAATGGCCAGTCAACACTTGAAAAAATGCTCATCTTCCTTTATTATTAGAGAAATGCAAATTAAAACCACCCTGAGATACCATCTAACTCCACTGAGAATTGCCTATATCACAAAATCTCATGATTGCAGATCCTGGCACAGATGTGGGGAGAAAGGAACACTTTACACTGCTGGTGGGACTGCAAACTAATACAACCTTTTTGGAAGGAAGTATGTAGAAAGCTCAACTCAACCTAGACCTCCCATTTGATCCTGTAATCCCATTGCTGGGCATCTATCCAGAAGAAAAAAAATCCTTTTATTATAAGAACATTTGTACTAGGCTGTTTAT